>JAWWEG010027794.1:0-11061 GCA_035582685.1 Amphiuma means | reverse complement strand
CTCACATAGTTGCACCCCTGCTGTTAACCATACTTGCATGGCAAATCCAGATTCTCAGGACAGCCTACTGCATCATAATCACCATAGTCTACCACATAGGTATTCCACACCACACTGCCTCAACACTCAATGCCGCCACCCTTAAGCAGAGGTAGGGTCAGGCTAAGGCCATAGATAGCACTGCAACATGCCAACAGGTATAGTCAGCGCTATATAAAAAACGGAGTCAATATCAATATCAGTGGGGCAACAATTTTAAGTAAATAAATTCAGAGCTATAAATTGAGAGGATAAGCTTTTATTTTCTTTTTTGAAATCCTCCATGAACAAATGAACTGTAAGGTGATAGAGAGATTGTTTAATTCCTGAGCTCCTAGATAAGCTATCATACACCTCCTTTTCTGAGCCTCTTAATGGCTGAGACAGATAAATGAAACTGATAACTTCTTCTTCAGGCTCTGGGACATCTCAGCTTGGCAAACCAAGCTTGGGAATATTTGGATCCCTGACCATGTAAACTCCTTTAGTCTCCTTTGCTATCACTTGAGCATGACGTTAATCATCATCTATTCAGTGGCCCTTATTATAAGCCTGTATGTGAAATCTAAACACTAATCTCTCTCCCTTATTGAACTGTGACACAATAACTTCCACTAGGTATCTTCATATCCAATTCAGTGAACAAAGAACTCTCCACAAAATATCTTATCTCCTTATGTTTGTGTTGCTTCATCCATTCTTCAAATTAAGCACCAAATCTCTTAATTCTAACCTCCATAATCCCTTCTCAGTTTCTCTCCTTCCATATTCACCATTAAGATCTGCGCATGTATCAGTTTATTCTGGAGGCCATCCAGTTCTGTACTGTAGGAGATCTGGTGCTTAACATCATTCTCAAGCAATAGATAAGGGGCACTTGGGTGGGGTTGAAATGCTGACATGTGATAGAAGGAATTAATGGTGTTACTTTTCAACACGAGTGCAGGTAACAACTAAGTGGTGATCTCAAGTGTGACCCTTCCCTGGTCACTATGTTTTTATATGTGGTTTGTATTTGTGAGGCATGGCTGTGTTGATTATTCTATGTCTTTTAGCCTATCTGATGTGTAGATATGTAAAAAATATGATAAACCCAAACAATCTTTTTGATATATTTTGACTATAACTGAACAATAAATATTCATGGAATTTAAATAAAATAAAAAACAGAGATTGGACAAATAATAATTTTTTACATATTGCATATTGTAAGGGGAGAGAAAAATAAAAGAGAGGCTATATATCGAGACAAGTTACAATACTGGATGAACCCTATTGACATGCAAAGGCTTAAAATTAAAGCACTGTGTCCACAGATGCAATTCTTTGTTTGTGGGTATTCTCCTCCACAGAAGCAGGCTTTGTCATTGCTTCACTGGTGGCCATTTTGGCATTGGTCACTCTCTCAGCTTTATCCCAGCTGTAGCAGCCCTGGATGACAATCATGGCTGAACTTCCTGACCTGGGAAAGGTCTTGTGTGCTAAAAGACTAGTGGGATGATCTTTAAGTCTTTGATCTTCATCTTGGTGGCTGTATAGGCCATCCTGGCAGAGTCTTCTGATAGCAGGAAGGGGACTGAGCCAGAGGGTATGATGTTGGTTGCCATGTTGGGAGGGCAGTGCTCTGCCACAGCATTCTTCACTACATGAGCAGACTTCTGAACACCACTACTGGCAGTCATCTTGGCATGGGTCATTCTCTCGGTAGTAGCCCCTTCCATAGCAACCCTCGATGACAAAATGAGGGATGAAGATATGGATGTGTAGAGTGTCTTGAGATAACAGGACTAGGGTAGATTTCAAATGTGGAGATGACAAAAAGGAAGGAACAAGCACATCTCTGTTTTAAGAGTCTGCCTTACATGGGATATGGGACATCCTTGAAGAACAGTCTAAGGCATTATCCACTGTTATCCCCTTCCTATATTACTCTGTCTATAAGGAAAACATTACACTTACCAATAATGTCTGGAAAAACATCAGGTGAGCTGCAATGCAAGGCATAGATAATACGCAGGGTGAGTGCTTTAAAGTACCACACACCATGACCCATCTCCCATATATATCAACAGTGGATTTGACAATTGTAAATGCAGATTCTTATGAATGAGAATCATCATGTCTATGGAATTTGATGAACATGAGGCATAGATTCTCAGTGATGCCCAATTAGTCCCTATAGGTTTATGACCAATCTCTGTCAGATGCGTCTCTTGGAGAAAAATGGTTTGAGCAGAATGTCTCATGGAGTGCAAGAACTTTGCAAGTCTTTAATTTCTTATTTAGCCCACAAACATTCTATAAAATAAGTTTAATCACATGAGCTATTAAAATAACTGCATAAATAATCTACATGTTCTTCTAGTGGCAATGGAGGATCTATCCAGGTTGCAAAATAAAGTACATAGGATTGGGTTTCCAGTACATATTACATCAAGTAACTTGCAGCAAATCATGGGTTACCAAGTTCATTTCATAGCAACAACCACTAGTTGAGTATAGGTAATACGTACTCATGATACAACCCCATATAATCAGTGAATAACCCCATTATAACCAAAAAGGAAATATGACAATAATAAATAAACAAATGAGTGCCCACCAACATTACAGGTTCAATTTTAATATATATACTGGTACAAATGTCGGATAAAAATAAACCCAGCTGACATGAGTAAAGAATTGAATTCCCCCTTAGCAGAGATGGTGTATATCACAATAGCTGACTGCTGTGTTGCTCAAAGTCAGTCATACTACAAATATCCGTGGATGGTCATCAGTTTCCTTGGTGCACTGAGCAACCACCAGTCACCTTGGAATTGCTTGTCAAACAGAACCCTTCACTAAGAATTTCATCTTGGTTTTCACTGCAAAACACTTTCTTGATTTCTTTCAACATTTCTTGTGTGAATTCAGGAAATTCTTCGGGCTTTGGTGTTTTGGCAATCACTGTCTCTGGTTCTTGAATAACAGTAACTGGAATTTCTTTTTCGAGAGGCACATGAAGTTGCAAATCTACAGAATTTTGTATTGGCTGCTCCTGCAATTTCTGGTTCTGAAGCAGTAATAATAAGGCTTTCTGTTCTTCTATCTGCCGACATCTCTCATGGGCTCGTGAATCATACAAACTAGTTAATTCTTTGATTCAGAGCTCTGCTTGGAAGAAGGTTACATTCGGAGATTCAGGAGTTTTTACATCATCTACATCTATGATGGAATCCAATCCTTCAGATAGCGAATCGACCATGGGTATACTATCAGGGTGCTGCCGGGAAGACTCCGTGATCTGAGAGAAGGCGTTCACTTGTGGCATACGTGCATAGTGGAAATGGTACTGCAGTTTGTTGTGACAGAGACAGGTGTGCATTTACAACACTAGCAGCATGGTTTGCATCTACTGCACGGGCTTCAACAGACCTTGTTTTTGTTGTGGACACTGGTGGCACAGGCAGATGGATACTGGAATCCACACATCGGGTCAGGTGCGAAAGGAAAAGGGACTGTGTTTTCGATGTTAAAAAGGATTTTCCTGTGACCACTTGTAGCAGTTGCCAGTATATTTCTTTCTCTTCTTCTCGAATTGTCTCTTCTGCTGTACTGATACATCACCTCTATGCTTTTATGGAACTGCAACGATATGAGGTTCCTGCACTCATTGCAGGCTTGATGGAAAATATTTCTCATAGACAGAAATGTGATGGTTCGACTTTCCAACAACAGTGTTCAGAGCACCACTAGGTGTTTTACAACTCTGAAGGTACAAGTTTCTGCCTGCTCTTGGTTTCTGTGACATTGTACTAACAGCTTCAAAAGAGTTTTCTGAATGTCCACTGGTGCTAGGTTTGTTGATGAGGACCTTTGTCGATTGCCTTAATGTTAAACTATCTTCAGATGTTATAGAGCTTGCAGATGACAACATTCCTGGGGTTACCTGCAATTTGCACAGAGGACTGAATTCTGGACATGTAGACAATTCATTCAAATTGCCAGCTTTCTTAAGAAAAAATGGATTATCAGAGAGTCTAAGCTCATGTACTTCTGGCAATCTCTGATTTCCAGGGTGAGCATTGAACATTTTCCGATGAGGTACTGAATTACGGTGGTTCTCCCAAGACATCACCTCTTTGACTTCTCCAGCAGTCAACTTTATTGAAAACGGTCACATCATCAACTTCACAAAAGTAATTTGATGTTCTAAGAAACTTCTCACTTTTGCTTCTTAGGAAAAAAGCAGCTACTGAAAAGCATAAGAGTGCCTAACAACTGCCAAACAGTAACCTGCACTATCACTGAAAGAGAAGAAAGAGTACCAGAGTAGTGCTTGCCACCAATACCTCTCTTGACTAGGTAAGGTTATCTCAGAATAGTGCTTCTGTGTGATGAACAGTTGCACCTCATATTGGTAAAAAAGGGGTAGGAGACCCCGTAAACCTCAATGTTGGTTTCTTCTTTCCTTGGGGTTTTTCTGACCATGAGGCAGGGGACCTAAAATGGCAATTAGTTTGGTATTTGTGAATACATACAACTGACCAGGATCATACCTAGATGACCCAAAATGGATTTTGTCATTTGAATTACAATACTCTTAAAGAATCTTCGAAGTACACTCAGGCAAACACACTGCGTAACATGTAAAACATAACATTTAAGCAAAATGAGATCTCTCATTCATTACCGAATTTAAAGTATCAAAATGTGTAACTCCACTCAGGAGTAATAAATAGAAATGTGGGGGTCATATTGTTAAAAATAAAAATTTTGTTGTGACAAATGTATTTTCCCTCTAAAACACAGACTACTTCTGTAACAAAACCAGTGCCTAAAAGAAAAAGAAAATCCTAACATCACAATAGTGTTCTTATAACATTATCCTCTGGAAACATGTTCTTCACCCTAAAATGATTCACTGTGTACAAATATTACCTCCAGACTGGCTCAACCAAAAATTTCCTAACTTGGTAGTTCTGGAGTTAACCTCTGTACCTTGAAAATAACATTTTTTATATTGTTTCCCAGCCACAAGCCAGAGTTACAGAAAGTGACAAGATAGGAAAAAAACATGTTTATCATGGGACAGCCGACATTAACTGGGAGAAAAGTTACATATTTTTTAAAACAGCCAGTAAATTTTTAGGCAATAAACACATAAAGACATTGGTATAAATATAGACCTTGATCAATGCTTTCATACAAAATTACAGAGGATACAGAAGCAGTGTGTGAAAAACCAATACCTTTCCCCATTCATTCATATGGGAAATATCTACTGTCAGCCCTGAAGTGTAGGATTGTATCTGGGCCAAATCTCTGTGGTTAATCTTGGAAAAAGTTTGGCTATAAGCCCTGGAAAATCCCAGCCAATCTCACATAAGTATTCTAATCATTTTATTAAAATAAACTTATTACTGGAAACAACCAGGAGCTCCAGACATACCATTATCCTGCAATGCTGAGTTGGGACACTCACAGTTTAACCACTGTTACGGACAGACCCAAGGACCCTGTGAGATATCTAAACCTCAAATATTCTCTTTATACCCCAAGCCTAATGATCAGAAATACCATTCAAAACTCATCCCTATCCCTCCCAATAAAGCTAGGATCTCACCATTAATAGACTCTTCTTCAGTTTCTAATCCTCAAATTTAAATATATTCATTGACTGTGCCTCCACCTGAGTGAAGTTACCTCCTGCTACGCACCCTCTCGCTCTTGGAGCTTCAAAGCTCTAGTCAGCATAACTGTACTTTAGCCTCTCTTGAACCAAATACCCACAAAAATATGCCTCCTCAACAAGACAAAACAAGTGCAGATTGAGAGCTCAATAACATTAAACTTGACGAATTCACACCCCAACTCTGACACAATGCCAAGTCACTGGGATGTTACACAGACTGTGACATCTCCTTCAAGACTCACAACTCTAACATGACTTGGTACCATCTCTCCTTCCTTCAGAACATCAAGCTTTACCTGGCTGAAGCTTACTTCAACACTGTTATCCAAGGACTGGTCATCTTGCAACTAGATGCAGCAACTCCCATGTCACGGCTCGAATCATCTAAGGACTGAGGAATTATGATCACATCCCTCCCACCCTAGGAGAGATCCAAATACATATCACTTCTATCTACATCACCTACCAGGCAGTAACTACCAATGCCCCAGTGCACCTCACTGACAAACTCATTGTTTACAAAGGCCAATACAAAAAGCAAAAGCATGACAATGCCAGACTTCAAAACAATAAATGTAGAAAGGGAAAAATAAGATGAAGTTCTTCCCAAGTTACACCTCTTGAGTCAGGAACAAAACATCTCCAGATATCAAACTCACACAATCTCTACTGCATTTCAAAAAAGAACTTAAAACATATGTCTTAAAAGAACATCTGTCAGAATGAGAAAGCTAATTGACCTAGCACATCATCTTTCTGTATCCCAGTGTTAAAGCCCTTTTGTCCCGTAAATAATGCCTTACTATATATATATCAACTACATTGCATTCCTGCATTGCACCTAATAATAGTTGACTACTTTTGCTAAAGGCCTTTGTATCCCAAAAATGATATATTATGTATATTTTAGTTGTCTTGTATTTTGTAAATCAGTTTTATCTAATTATTGTACTGCTCTCACAATATTCAATTTAAGGCACAGCACTGCATTTCTTCTCAGCTAGGTTAACACTATATACATGAAAACATATACATAAACAGCATTTCTTCCAGGGGTCTATTCATCTTCTGCAGCTTCAGTGGGATAAATGTGCAAGGCTAGGTCAGAGTAGGATATGGACAGTCTGTGGCTTCTGTCTTTCCCTCAGGGGAAGAAAGTGTGAGAGGAGGCAACAGAGAATTGTGAGGGTAGAACGGGTGGGTACAACTTTTTCTCTAGCCTACTGTGACTGTACCCTCTATCTCTATCTCATCCCAAGCAGGTTATTCAGTTTGACTGGGTAGAAGAATGCAACTCCTGACTGCTCTGAGGTGATCTGCTACCTATGGTAGACAGCTTGCATGGAGATGGGAGCAGTCTGGAATGCAAACATAGCAATGAGTGCATCAACATACATTCTCAGTCTTAAGCTGCTCATGGCTGGCAACCAGCGAAAGAGAAAAGAGATTACTTGATGCAGATGGATTCATCTCACTTGAACACATGGGGGAGTACTGGTACCTCTGCATGACTTTGATGGCTACCACTCCACCTACAGCACTGCACAGCTGGTGGCCTGTGGTGGTGACCATGCAGGCAGGCCAGCCAGTTAATCCAACAAACCTGCAGAGGTGAATGTTCAATTAGAGGTCACAGGTTTAAAGGATCAACAGATCACATAAATCCAAAATTATCCTAAAATAACAATTGGAGTTTTGTGAAGATGATCAGCTCTCTGGTTCCTGAGGCTTCTGAAATCAGAGTTAACACACTTTACATCTGTGCATCTATGGCTAGGGACTAGGATCATTGCAGTGAGTCTCCCTGTTTATCCCTTGTTCTCTTTTTTATTATATAGATCAGGAGCACTTGTCACCAGGTTATGTTTTCATTTATCAAACCAGTCCAAATCCTGTGCTCTCGCCCAGTTATTCTTGTGCCATAGGAGTCTTTACTATTGCCTTAGGTACTTGAGTTCTGGGGCTGGGTGTAAATTGGCTATCCTTTAAGCCACCAGGACCAATGTTTGGTCAGAGCACAACACATAGGGAGTTCTTTTAGATAAAGTGCAAATGAAAGATTTCTGAGAATTCATAGAGAAACAATGATTAAATAAGAATATGTAAAATGTATGTACCTTTGTGCATAATTCCCTTAGTTCTTTTTTATTAGATGTGTTAACAGAAATAAACAAATAGCATTTTTTGAGGATACAAACTATTTGTGGAATGTGATACTGAATCGGGGTGTTTGTAGAAATCCTTCTTTGTCCAAAAATTTCTTCGGTGTTTCCAGATCATACAGATCAGATCAGGCCACATTTACTCATCATAAACTGTGACATATGTTCCACTCATGAGAATTATTCAGAATGTCCCTGCTATAGAAAGCACTGCCCTAACTTTTATCATGCCATGCTGTTTGGATTACAAATGTCACAGAATAAAACACAATAACACATCATCCAGCATCACACTCACACACAGGAATGCCAATGCATGCTTTGCTGGTTTACCAGCCTATTGTTATGAGAAGCCCACAGCTCAAGCATATATGCATGCATGTTGAGAAACCACAAGGTGCACAGGCCTGAAGACTAGGTGGAAATCATTCATAATATGGAATCAGCAATTGTCCTTGCACCTCCTCCTGGTCCCTTGATTACTGGAGGGACTAATTTCAGTATCCTGGGTGCTAGAAGTAGGCAGGAATAGGTGGCTCTTGTCACAAGCTGACAATGAGATATGCCATGCATTCTTATGAAACACTCAGCTGGCTCTGAGCCCACAGCGTTTGGGGTACACATGTCAGGAGCATAGATGATAACTTTTAGTGATATGGTATCAATAATTGTTCTTACACAGCCCCCGGTCATGTTTTCACAAAAGGGACTGTTCAGATAATTCCAAGTGTTGGTAGTAGCAAAGACCAGATTGTATGACTCCAGATGACATGAGGTGAAGGGTTGTCCTCCTCTGGCCAGCTCAGCCGGCTCTTAGGATACAGGGTACACAGGCTTCAGTTCACCACAGATGACTGATAAAATGTTTCTGTTTATTTCACATTAATGTTTTTGTCCATCTCCCGATTTTTCATATGATTCTATCTCTCCATACATTTTATGTCCACATCTAAATTTTCTCAATGCTGTGCTCTCTGGTGGGTGGTAAGCTTTCTTTCCAAACATTATTTTTCTGAAACTCATAATAAGTATATTTTATACATTAATTTGGTTTTAGCCTGAACAGAGTAAAACCAATTGCACAACTGTTTTCTCACAGTCAATACAGCGACATTTAATGTCTCTTACTTTGAGTCAGAATGAATATTTTCTGAGATTGATTGCACAGAGAAGGTTTCACTCTCTCACATTTTATCTAATTTTGAGTCAGATTAATTTGATAATGGAAGCTTCTCTTACAGTCAGTGAATTGGTACATTTTTTCCTTCATGTCTGCTTTCATGCTGAGACAGACTAGATTTCTGATCAAAGCTGTTTTAAATTCAGTGCATTGATAACATTCTTCTTTCTATATGATTTCTCACATGTTTAGTTAAACTGCATTTGTGGCTGAGATTCATCGCACTAATGAGTTTTTGTTCTGTTTTCTCTTGAGGGTGTTTTTCTGACATTTGGCATATAGATACGTTTTTGCCCTCAGTATGTGTTTACTCAGGTTTGACTTAATATTTGTCTGATCATTTCTCTTATTCCATGTGGTTATGACATTTATTTTGTGTGATTTCTCAGATGTTTAGTTAAACTGGATTTATGACTAAGATTGAGGGCGCAAATAGGTTTGTTTCTGTTCTGTGTGTTCCCTCATATTCAGTTTGGATTTCACATTGAAACTTTTCTGACAATACGGGCACTGATATGGATTTTTATCTGTGTGGGTTCTCTCATGATCAGTGAAACTGTTTTCATAAGTGAAGCATTTCTGACATTTAATGCACTAGTGTGGTTGTTCTTTTGTGAGCATTCTCCCATGTTTAGATAAATTGTACTTCTCACTGAAACACTTCTGGCATTCACTGCACTGATACGTTTTTTGACCTGTGTGCATTCTCTCATGTTTAGACAAATTCCACTTCTCACTGACACACTTCTGGCATTCATTGCACTGATAAGGTTTTTCTCCTTAGTGTTCTCTCATATACAGATATAATGAAATTCTAACTGAAGCATTTGCAGCATTCACTGCATTGATATGGTTTTTGTACTGTGCGCATTCTTGCATCTTTAGATAAACTGGACTTCTGACTGAATCACTAGTATCATTCACTGCACTGATATGGTTTTTGTACTGTGTGCGTTCTTGCATGTTTAAATAAACTGGACTTCTCACTGAAGCAGTTCTGACATTCATTGGATTGATAAGGTTTTTGTCCTGTGTGCATTTTCTTCTGTATAGATAAACTGGACTTCTGAGTGAAGGGCTTCTGGCATTCAGTACACTGATAAGGTTTTTATCCTATATGCGTTATTGCATGTTGACATAAGCTGGACTTCAGACTGAAGCACTTCTGGCATTCATTGCACTGATAAGGTTTTGTCCTGTGTGTGTTCTCTCATGAATCATGAGACTGTATTTATGACTGGAGCACTTTTGGCATTCATTGCAATGATAAAGTTTTTGGCCTGTGTGCATTCCCTTACGTTTAGTCAAACTGCACTTCTCACTGAAGCACTTCTGGCATTCATTGCAATGCTACGGTTTTTCTCCTGTGTGTGTTCTTTCATGAATAGTGAGAATGGTTTTATGACTTAAGCACTTCTGGCATTCACTGCACTGATAAGGTTTTTGTCCTGTGTACGTTATCGCATGTTGAGATAAATCGGACTTCAGACTGAAGCACGTCTGTCATTCACTGCACTGATACTGTTTGAGTCCGGTGTGTGTTTGCTCATGTTTAGCTAAATGGGATTTTACTCTGAAACATTTCTGACATTCACTGCACTGATAAGGTTTTTGTCCTGTGTGCATTGTTTCATGTTGAGATAAATGGGACTTCTGACTGAAGCATTTCTGGCATTCACTGCACTGATAAGGTTTTAGCCCAGTGTGTGTTCTTTCATGTTTAAATAAACAGAATTTTACACTGAAGCATTTCTGGCATTCACTGCACTGATAAGGTTTTTGTCCTGTGTGCATTGTCTCATGTTGAGATAAATGGGACTTCTGACTGAAGCATTTCTGGCATTCACTGCACTGATAAGGTCTTTGTCCTCTGTGTGTTCTCTCATGTGTAGATAAACTGGACTTCTGACTGAAGCATTTTTGACATTCACTGCACTGATAAGGTTTTTGTCCTGTGTGCGTTCTCTCATGTTTAGATAAATTGGACTTCTCACTGAAGCACT
>JAWWEG010026686.1:0-11085 GCA_035582685.1 Amphiuma means | reverse complement strand
ATTGTTTAAACTAGGGAGCTGGTTACAAATAACCTCTCTTCAGGTGTAACATTCAACACTGGCTATGGGGAACAACATTTTTCAAACCTTTGCTCCATATGATAATTCTGAATAACCCACTTAGTGTGGTTTTTATTTGTCTCTGTACCAATATAGACATATTGGATTTTTCCTTGGAAGATTTCCTTGTCTGCTGCAACTGGTACTCTCAGGGGTAAACGTTGATGAAGTCAAGTCCTTCAGGGGAAACTCCTCATCTAGGGGAACACCTGGTAGTTTGGAAACACCTCTCCATGTAGGTAGCACCTCCTCCAGCTCTGGTTAAGGGTACAGGGTCTTAAAGAACTCAGAAAAGAGACATATGTGAGATACAAGGTACAAACATGACATCCTAGTTCTCTCATGGCCTCAAATCTTTATTTATATAAACCCTGTCTGCCTATTGTCACTGTGTCTAAATTTTCTAATTTGTTGCACAGCTCCATACTTGAACGGATCGCAATAGTAAACAACCGGCAAACAGTGATGTGGGCAAAATACTAAACATAGCGTCTGTAATAATTTTCTATAATAACGCATATTTAAGTACAATTTTCTTCTATGAATATGATTTTTGAGAAAAAAACATACAATTTTTTATAGGATAGGTTCAGTATAATTTATTATTAATATTTTGATATAAAAATAATCATTTTTATACTTACTTCTTCCTTAATTTTGGTACTCCCATTCATACTGCTCTACCTTTTACTTTATGTTTCAATAGCTTGCACACATGAACATTTAAGTATTAGGGAACCAAATGGTTTTCCACTATATTTTCCTTTCCAGCAGTGGTACTAGCATTTTTGTGCTCAACTTCAACTTGGTAAGGAGGCAGTAGCCCACCCTTACTTAGAATCAGGAACAAATGGTTTTCCACTGAGTTCAGGATTAATTTCTTCTTTTTCCACTTTGTCTAGTTGTGACCTAGGGTGACAGCATTTGAGCTGATTAATGTGGACCCATTTCTGATGCTCCACAGGTTTGGGAATATGGATCTTATATACCACAGGGGAAAGTTTTTCCACTATGGAATATGGTCCATTCCAGGAAGGTAGGAACTTCCTATGAGATGCCCTGTACTTTCCATAATTGTATAGGTACACCTTGTCTCCCACCACATACTCAGACTTGGAAGTCTTGCAGTCATAGTATGTCTTGACTACATCTGCAGACCTTTCCAAATTCTTCTGGGCCAAGGAAAAAGCATACTGGAGATGCTTTCTCAGTCCAGTGACATAATCATGAACGGATACTGCTGATAGCAGAGTTTGTTCATGAGTTCTGTACAGGAGATGTATAGGAGTGACCAGCTTTCTTCCTGTCATCAATTCGAATGGGGAGATGCCAGTACTTTGAGCTGGAGTTGCTCGGATTGCCATGAGCACCAAGGGGAGCTTCATGTCCCAATCCACACCAGTCTCATTCACAAACTTTTTCAGAATGCTTATGATAGACTGATTGTATCTCTCAACACTGCCAGAACTGGCTGGATGATAAGAGACATGCAACTGTCTTTTGACACCAAGAATCTTCCAAATCCTTGTCATGATGTCAGCAGTGAAGTGACTTCCTCTGTCGCTGGATACCCTGTAGGGCAGACCAAACCTGGAGAATACCTGGTTGATCAGTAAGTGTGCAGCTGTCTCTGCTGTGCAGTTTCTGGCTGGCAAACACTCAACCCACTTGGTAAAAAGACATGTTACTGTCAACATGTACTTATTGCCCTTAGAACTCCTTATGACAGGGCCTATAAAGTCAATCTGGATGTCAGACCAGGGCAGAACCACACCTCTCTTTCTGAGAGGGGCTCTGTGCCTGGGTGTGGATGGCTGAAACTGGGCACAGACCAAACAACCTTTACAATAGGTCTCCACATCTTGACTCATATGTGGCCAGTAGGCCACCTCCCTGAGTATTTCAGAGGTCTTCTTAGACCCCCTGTGACCTGCAGAAATCTCATTGTGTGCATGTTCCAACATGACACCCCTAAAACTTGCAGGGACCACCCATTGGATGACTCCAGCATTGGTTGTTCTAACCAATAGCCCGTCTTGGATGGAGAATTTTATCTTGGTCCTCCACATGATCCTTAGGTCCTCTTGTCCTTTGAACTCTTCAGGTGTGAGAGGATGTGCTATAGGGTCACATAGGTGCTGGTAAAAAGGCCCCAGGTCTGGGTCAGCCTTCTGGGCTGCAATAAGATCAACATCAGGGTTGTCATGCCCCCACTGAACTATTGCTTCTTCCTGTTTGGCAGCTTGACTCCTGGTCAAAACAGCCACAGAATTCTGCTGCAGAATATCTTCCATATTCAGCTTTTCACCATTCAAAGCACCTTGGTTTGCTAGAGAGTCAGCCAGGTCATTGGCTTCTTTCTCCTCTCCAGCTACCTTACTATGTCCCTTCGTCTTCTTCCAGTACACAGTCAGCCCATGAGATATGACCAAGTCATCAATATGTTTGATTAACTGGGCATGTTTCAACGGTTTGCCATTGGCACATGTCATACCTTTAGCCTTCCATGTGGGAAGATGCTCGACGAACCCATTTCTGGCATAGTTAGAGTCAGTAACCAAGACAAATGTCTGGATTCCATGGCTTATGGCATCCTGAACCGCCTGGTAAATTGCAACCAGTTCAGCCATTTGACTACTAACAGGCCCAATGTTATACCCTGTAGGAATTTTAGGGTTACTATTGGTCCATACAATACCAATTCCTGCCACTAAGGTTTTCTTATCCTCATGCTTTATGTGGTAAGAGCACCCATCAACAATAGCAGTTGGGAACTGTTGACACAGGTCAAGGTCAAAGACCTTGTGTGGAGAATCCTGAAACGTGGGCAGTTCACTTTCCTGTCCCATGTCAGAATCAGGGCAGTTTTCCTTCATACAGTCATGAAGGTCAGCCAACCCTTGGGCTACTTTGCTAGCTCTAGACTGGCAATATTTCACCTCCACAGGGAAGCCTTGAAGTCCCATCATCCAAGAAGTTAACCTGGAATTGGAAAGGTTTCCTTCTCTCACCTTGGAACTATTCAAGAATTGCAGTGACTGGTGTGAAGTCTCCACTATAATTTTCTCACCCTGTATGAGGGGTCTGAAGTAGTGTATGGCCCACACAGCAGCCAACAAGGCTTTCTCACACCCATTGAACTTCTGTTCCACAGAAGACAGTGCTTTACTAGCATAAGCAATGACTTTAGGCTTGTTGTCTGGTTTCTGAAACAGTGCAGCAGACAAACAAGTGTCAGTGTGTCCCACTTCTAAATAGAATTCCTTGTTAGGGATGGGATATGCCAAACAAGGGGCATTAGACATCTTGTTCTTCAGATTCTTCACTGCTTGAACCTGTTCTGGCCCCCAGACCCATGGAACATCCTTCTTCAGAAGTTTGACCAAAGGCTGAGTTATTTCAGCATACTGTTCAATGAACTTTCTGCTGTAATTGGCCATACCAAGCAGACTTCTAATATCCTTAATACAAGTAGGATCTTTTATTTTGTAGATTGCTTCAATCTTCTTTTGTTGTGGATTCAGACCTTCTGAAGTCACCTCATGCCCAAGGAAATTCACCTTGGTTCTGCACCATTGTGCTTTCTGTAAAGACACTTTGGCACCAGAATTCATAAGTTGGGTCAGAACATGTTCCAGTTCTGCCATATGATCTTCAAAGTTGGTACTTTTAATCAGTACATCATCAACATAGGTCAAAGTGCCTCTCTCCAGAGCGTCAGGCATGGCCTTGGTTAAGAATATATTGAATTCAGAACCACTGTTGATGAACCCAAATGGAGCCCTGGTCCAGCAGTATGACTTGTTTTTAAAAACAAAGCTTAACTTGAACTGGTCCTCAGGCACTATGGGAAGAACCCAATAGCCTGATGTCATATCAAGGGTGGTAAAAATCTTTGCACCCCTAATCTGGGCTAATCCTTGGTCGATGAAGGGTAAAGGCCATCTGGACTGATGTACCCTTTTATTGAGCTGTCTTAAATCAGCACAAAGTCTCCAGCTTCCATTGGGTTTCAATACTGCCAGGATTGGAGTATTAAAAGTGCTGTGCACCTGTCTAATAATTTTTCTTTCCTCCAAAGTCTTAATGATTTCCTCAAGACCCTCTAGTGAAGCCAAAGGCAACCTGTACTGTCTCTGAAAGACAGGAGGGAGTGATGGATCTGTGGGTATTCTGACTACATGTAAGTCAGTCAAGCCACAATCATATGAGTCCTTAGAGAAGGCAGGTTGAAATGTATGCAATAATTTCCTAAATATTTCCTTTTTCTCATCTGTATTGCAAGCATCTGCCTTTTCTATTTCACCTTCCACTATTTTCTCAAATTCAGAGTACTCTACTGGTGGTGCAACTTCATGCTGTTCTTCCAGTCTTTCAGACAAGTCAACTGGCATGGAATATAAACCCTGTTTGGACAGAGTGAGCAACTCTTCAGAAGTCAAATCTTCAGAGTCTGTAATAACTTCCAATGAGAAAATTATCACATCACCTTCAATCCTAGAGGTGACCTCTTTCTGAACAGGAAACACTGAGTGAACAGTGAACCAGCCATTAGGTTGGCTAGAAATCTCTTCAATGACATGTCCATCTTCATGTCTCATGTCAGGTATAACCCCAATGATTTGGTTAGTCAGGTCATAGGAAAAACCTCTGTCACTCACACCAAAGGCAGCAACCATATCCTTACATAAAGTGATAGGATACTCATTTGAGTTATTAATCAGCACCTGGCAACTTCCACTTTGAAATTCCACCAAAGGAAGGTGAGACATATTGAGTCCAATGTTCTGTAAGTCCTTATTCAAATGAATAAAGGCTATGTGTCCTGGAATCTCCTGACCTTTAGCATATTTCAGCTTCAGGGTGGCATTCTGTGTGTATGGAGGTATGACAACCTCATCTTTGACCTGCAAAGAAGCCATGTAGGGCAAAACCTGTCCAGAAACACCTGCATGGTCGTTGTCTGGAAACCCCACTGGATCCTTTGCCAGTCTAGACCACATACAATTCTGGTTCAAATCCAGAAAAGCAGCTAGCCTGTGAAGAATATCATTGGCTACATAAAAGGCCTGGTCCAAACCTGAAACCACCAAAACATTATGCCATAAAGTTTTGTCACCAATGGTGAGCCTCAACATGCAACTACCTAAGACAGGGAATCTTGTACTGCCTTCCTCACTATTGCTGGGGACAAAAACCTCAAGAGTCTCAGACTTGTGTAGTGCCAGCCGGTCAGCCTCATTGTGCAAAACATCAAATTCCTGAGCTCTCAAAATACTCTGTTCAGCAGAAAAAAGCAGCTGAGCCTGAACACTCTGATTATTACCAGCTAAATGCACAGGTACAAAATAATTGTCTTCTTCTACACTTATTTTGGAGATTATTTTACACTCTAACTTCCTATCTCCCCCTTCAGAGGATTCAGCCTGTTCAGGCCTAATATAAAAGTATAGACGTGTAGTGTCCACATCTGTTTCCCAGCATCTCTTGCTACAGAGATTCACTGTCAGTTGTGTGGGTTCCTTCTGAAGTGTGGATACAGCTTCAGATTTCCTGATAACAGTGACATTGGGAGCCATACTATTCTGCAGATATATAGCTACAGAAGTAGATTTGGTCTCTACCATTTGACAGTCAAACTGTTGACCATTGATCCTATTCAATGGGATGGGTCTGTTTACCTGGCCCCAGAGAATATTGTTCAGGCAGTCTATCAGAGGAGCTATTCTCCTAAGACTGTCACCTCCCAATAGAACCTCAAAGGTACCAATGTCTACAATTAAAACAGGATGAGACATTCTGTGCCTACCTAGCTTAAGTTCAACATTGCAAACTCCAACTACAGGAACATCTTGACCATTCACACTGTGAAGGTTAGTTTTGCTGGGTTGAATCTTTAGTTTACTGAATTCTTCAGCAGACTGAGACTCTAACCAGGCTTTGGACACCAAAGTGACCTGGGATCCTGTGTCTAATAAGGCGTTTACCTGCCATAGACCATTTACCCGGATAGGTATGAAGTACCTGTCTCCTTTCACTTGCATGTGGCAGATGAAATGAGAATTTCTGGACAAATCAGTTTTGAGATTGTTAATCTCAGCTAAAGATTTTGGAAGGGAGCTAGCGTCTGCCCCACACCCTTCATTTTGGCCTAAGTCACCCTCTGGGAGTGAAACTTTTGCAACAAGTTTTAACTGACTTTCCTGTTCATTTTGCACATCTGGTGCACTCTCTCCCTGGACTGTGCCAGAAGCAACAGAGTCCTGAAGCTTTTGAACAGATTTGTCCACTGGAGAGCTGTCCAACATATTATGAACAGGCTCCAGAAACTTAGTCTCAGTGGGGACTGACTTGTCAGTCTCTTCTGGACCCAGTTTAGTGTTGGGAATGGTACCCACTTTGGTTGTCCTCCTCCTAAGAATCCTTTGAGGAAGAGGATTCCATTCATCTTTGTGGACAATTGTGTCTTGAGCAGTTGGCACCTTAAGTAAGGAAAGAGAAGCCAACTTCTTCTGCTCCTGCCTGTCAAACACTATCTTCTCCCTAAAAAGAAGACAGAAGGCATTTTCCAGTACATCTCGGTCACTGGAGTTTGTGACATCCAAGACATCTCTGTCATTGGAATCAGTTGTGGGACTTACAGCTAACTGAGGTATACAGACCCACTTCTCTTTAAGTGGACTGAGTACTTTCCAAGGAAAAACCTGGACTGGTTCTTCAGACTCACCAACTACCTCATAAGTATAAACTCTGGGTGGTTTGTCTGAGAAAGAAACTTTCTTTCCCCCTTTGTCAATTAGATGCCCAAGCTGGGTATTTTCTGTGGCTTTAGCCAAAACCACTCTTTTCCTCAAGACATTAGGAACGTCCAGTACAGACTCTAATTGCAATATAGAGTCAGCACCCTCACCTAGAGTCTGAGTCAAAGGATTGGTGTCATTAACAAGTCAGTCTTGCTTGTTATGACTGGCAGCATCAGAGACTTTCTGTCTCTCTTCCTGCCCACTCTGTTGAGCAAGAGACCTTCCCAGTCTCTCCACAGTATCAGTTAAGAATCTGATCTGTCTGTCCATCATTTCTGGGTCAGGATATTTAGGTCTTTCAGGACTATATCTCCTGTCAGAATTATACCTCCTCTCATCACCAGAATTAGGTCTGGACCTGTCTTGATTTTGAGGATAATACCTAGGCCTATTACCCATATAATTAGGACTAACCCAATCAGATGCCCTAGAGCGTCCACTGTTGGAACCACTAGACTGGTTACTTGAATTGGACTGACTGGAGGAGTTCTCCTTGCTGCTATTACTGTTGGACTTATTGTCATTGCCATTTTTCTTAGCAGTACCAGTCTTTTTGGCTGGAGTAGGACTGGACTTCCCAGTCTCAGACCCTGACTCCTTCTTCTCTTCCTTTTTGGCCTTTGCCTTTTTGGGTGGTACCTTGTCACCCCCAGATTCTAAAGTCAGCTTCTGCTTCTCAGAATCTGACACTGTGACAGTCTTTACCACTTTTGGCTTTTCTTTAGAAGTTTTTGAAACTTCAAAGATCTTTTGAGCCTTCTTAAGGATCCAATTCAGATCCCTAGTGACATCAAACTCCACAGCCAGTTGCATCTTAATGCTTTGGGGTAAACCATGGAAAAAGGTTTTCCTAAACTCCCAACTTTCTGTGTCTACAGATTCATAAGCCTGAGCAAATGAATTTTTTAAGACATGCAAAAAATCCCTAGGGTTTTGGTTCTCACCACAGGTTAGATTCAGGGCATGTTTTAATGCCTCCTGCTCATTCCTATGTGGAGAAAAATGCCTAAGTACTGCAGCTCTATATTCAGGCCAAGTCCTAATCTCGCTTGAAGCCAGACTTAGGAAAAAGCTCTGTTCCTCTTTGCCAAAAGTCCATGACAGAAGTTCTATCTTCTGTGCAGTACTGTCCATTTCAGAAACTAATAAAAGTTTCTCATAACAGTCCAGATGGTTCTGGATACTGCCCTTTCCAGATCTAGAAAATGGATCAATCATTTTCTGAATATGCTTAATATCAGAAATATTGGTTAACTTTTTAGTTCTGGAAAGGCTACTGGTACCTTTCTTTTGTTCACTTCTGTGAGAGGTTTTTACTCTCTCACTGGAGTGATCTCTCCTTGAGGGAGTATTTCTGGACACTCTCTGTCCATCGTCAGAGGATTCATCATCAGAACTCCTCTGAGTTCTGACTCTTCTTACCCTTCTTTCTTTAGGAGGGGCAAAAGACACACCTGCGTTTTGCCCCTGATTACCAGGGAGTGGATAAGTTTGTCCATCCCCATAGTTATCAGACCTAGGCCCTCCTAATGCTTGAGCATATTGAGGCCTGGGTCCCCTAGATCCAGAGGGGTAATAAGGCTCTGGGATTTCTTGTGTTGGATACTTAGCCTGGGGTACCCTCTCATACCTCTGGTTAGACCTGGGGTCTATCTGAAGATTTGCCATCTCAGATAGAATCTCAGGCCTAAAGGTACCTGCACCATAAGGTCTATCTCTTGGGGAGAAAACCCTACCAATAGGAGGGGGTAAATAACCTTGGCTATGGGCTACTTGTCCTACAACAGGAGAGTTTCTAGTGAGGTTACCCACTGGAACAGGACTCCCATGTACAGAACCAACAATATAACCAGGAGACCCTGTGTTACCTGGCAAAACCTTTGAGTAGGAGGACTGTGTCCACCCAGTACTCAAAGTCCTTAAGGGAATTGCTGCTACTTCAGCAAATGTTTTGTCACTTACCACAGGTCTCACAGGCCTTCTATCCAATGTTTCCATACTTGAATGGGATGATTGGATATTGTGTTGTGTCTGTGACTGGGAACGCTCAACCATTGGGACACCTCTGGCAAATTGTGCAATTTGGTCTCTTAAGGCATTACAAGTGGAGTTTCTCTTTTCCAATTCATGATTTACCTGGGCCAGGGCAGCTTCACTGACACCATGGGCCTGCACTAAATTGTGAATCTTTCTGTCTTTTTCCCCCACTTGGGCCATAAGATTTTTTACTTCTTGTTCCCTGTCATTCCTCTCTTGTGTAAGAGTCTGAATGATCAAAGGACATTGTCTATGTTCTGATTCTAGGGACATACCCCTAGCATCACTCAACTTAAGGTTATCCTTAAGGGACAAGAACTCTTTTTCCAAGGCAATTAACTGAGACTCTAATTCTTGTCTCTGATTCTCTATTTTAGAGGTCATGTGTATTTGCCTTAATTCTGCCACTTCTAAGGCATCACACTCTTTATCTTTTGCTGCAAACTTGGACTGGACATCCTGGAGCAGGCCAGTAAGCCTATCTATCTCCTGAGACATCTGTTCCTTGTGAGAGTTAAACCTTGTAAGGTCTGACCTTCTGTCAGCTCTCTGTTGGTCCAACTCAACATTTTTGGCATGCAATTGGGAACCAGCATCTTGTAATGCTGTGTTCTTTTCAGCAATATCAGCACTTAATCCCTGGATTCTCTCATCCAACCTAAGTACTTGCTTACCAAAATTATCTATTTGGTCATCATATTTTAAGAGACCATTTTCCAAGTTGACTACTTGGTTGTAGACTTTATTATGGGCAAACCATAAGATACCAGACATGTCTATTAAAGCTATGTGCTTAGACTGGTCATCTGGAGCATTTTGGACCAATTGCATGGCTCTCACTAAAGGACCTTCCCTCTGTAAGGTGTCATGATCTGCCTTCAATGCTTGCTTCTGTTGGATTACCCATACATCCTTCCCCAAGGAATTATCTGCACTACCAAACTCAAATAAGGCTTCTTCTATCTGAGACATCAAGGTGTTTAAGTCAACCTGAGGTTCAGGAGAAGATGCCTTGGATCCAGCTGCTGCAGCAACTTCCAGTGAAGCAGGTGAGTCTACTTTAGTCTCAACATTAACAGCTGAAGTGGCCATGTTTTTGGATGAGTGTTTAAGTATTTTTGAACTTGTTTTTAGAAGTGATGTTGCACAATGTGTAAATATTAGTTCAATATTGTTGTATTATGCAAGATCAATGTCTAAAATATTTTGGGAAAAATTATTTTTTTTAAAAAAAATTATTAATAATAAAAAAATATTTTTATTAAAAAAAATAATTATCAATAAAATAAAAAAATATTTTTATTAAAAAAATTATTAATAAAAAAAAATTAATAAAAAAAAATATTTTAATTAAAAAAAATTATTAATAATAAAAAAAATATTTTTATTAAAATTAAAAAAATATTTATGAATAAAAAAAAATTAATATTCTAAAAAAAATTATTAAAAAAATTATAAGGACATCATAGATTTCAAATAATTAGTTGCTTGACATATGTGATAAACATCTTTTGTGAGGTGTTCAGACCCTTAACATCAAGGATCAACATACCAACATTATTACTGTTAATCATTAGGGGCAAATATTCTTTTCAGTATTGGTTGTTTGATCAGATGCATTCTCCGTACCACCCTGTGTCAGTGACTCCCATCGTTTGTGTATACAGTTGGGGTCATACCCTAGGTTATGACCTTTGGCAACTGGCAAGATTTCCTTAGTCTTATGATACAAAGAGTTTGTATTTTTGATATCTAAATAGAGTCTGAGGTTAGTGTACTGTAAATTTACAACATTCTCCAAGAGGAGAGGAACTAGGGAACTGAAACAATAAACAGAGTCATATAGAGGCCATATAAAAGTTTGGTGTGACATTCCTGGTTCTCCACCCTTACATTAATATTCGGTTCACACCCTTTCACACTTACTGATCCATTTGTTTTCTGTTTGTGTCTAATGGGTGGCCGTCCTGTTAAGTCAGCCAGAAATGTTGCCTCCATGGAGGGCTGCAGAGTCTCGATTAATGTTGGAAATAGTTTTGAACATACCTTTCCAGAAGTTCTGTACTCCAGCACACTCCACGCCATATAAAGAAAATCTGCAGCTTTCCTCCCACTTAACCAGGAGCTTATCTACCAGCAAGTTAAAACCTATTACCCACCCCTTCCCCATCCAACAAAAAGAACA
>JAWWEG010025575.1:0-11099 GCA_035582685.1 Amphiuma means | reverse complement strand
TGTTGCCATCGTATACTTCGACTCTTCATCTGATCCTCCTAGATGGTGAGTGTGATGTAACTTGAACTGTTGTTATAGTAATTGTTGGTATTGTTATAAAACTGTCAGGAAGGCGGTTGAAGTGTGATCATGACATGTGCTTGCATGTATGCATGTGTGTGTATGTCTCTACCAGGTATGAGTTTCACCAGTCCCTATTCCATGTCCATGTAAACCCCACCGCTGTGATGATGACCCCACCCATGTGTGTGTGTGTGTGTGTGTGTGTCAGAGAGAGAGAGAGAGAAACACCCCTCCCCTGTGTGTGTTTGTTTCTGTCTCTTCGGCTGCCTCCCTCTGCCCTCCTGTGCCCTCGGTTGCTCTCTGCTGTCCCCTTTTGCTCTCTGCTGATTCCCTCTGCCGTCTTGTACTTTGGCTGCTGTCCTGTACCCTTGGCTATTCAACGCCACACCCTTCTGCCCTCTTGTGCCCTCTGGTTCCCTCCTCTGCCCTTAGCAGCCCCCTCTGCCCTCGACTGCTCTCCTGTGCCCTTGGGTACCCTTGGCAGCCCTCCTATGCCCTCTGTTGCCCCCCTCTGCCTTCTTGTGCCTTTGGCTGACCTCCACAGCCTCTTTTTGTCCTCTGCTGCCCCCTCTTCCCTTGGGTGTTCCCTCTACCTTCAGCTGCCTTCCTGTGCTCTTGGTTGCTTTCCTGTAACCTCAGCTGTCCTCCACCACCTTCTTCTGCCCTTTGCTGCCCTCCTGTGCCATTGGATTCCCTCCTCTTCCCCTGGCAGCTCCTCAGTTGTCCTCCTGTGTCCTCAACAGCCCTCAGGTACCCTCAGCAAACCCCTCTGCTCTTAAATGCTCTCCTGTGCTCTTAGCTGCCCTCCTCTGCCCTCAGCCAACCTCTTTGATGCTTTTGGTTGCCTCTTCTACCCTTGGCTGCCTTCCTCGGCATTCTACTGCACTTGGCAGCCCTGCCTTGTTCTGTGCTCCTCTGCCCCCTTGCCCATGTGTAAACCTCACCCCTCTTATCCATTTGTTCCCACCTTAAGCTCTCTCATGTGGTGCACTTGTACTATGACAATGACTAAGTGCATGTGTGGGTGACTGTGTGTGAACAATTATTTTTGGGCATGTGATTGTGTGTATGTCATCCTCTGCTGTCCCCTACCCTCCTCTGCTCTGCCTTCTTCTGCCCTGACCTCCGCACTTTTGCCCTGCCCAGTCCTCCTCTGGCCTGCCCTCTCCTCCTGTGCCCTCTGCTGCTATCTCCTGCATTCCTCTATCCATGGCAGCTCCACTCTGCCCTTGACTGTCCTCCATTGCATTCCTCTGACCTGCCCTCCATGCTAGTGTGTGTTTGAGTGGCTGTGTGTGTGCCGTTCTCTGTCCTGCATCCTGTTCCCTTGGCTGTCCTCCTCTGCTCTGCCCTGCCCTGCTCTCCCCTACTCTGCCCTCTCCTCCTCTGCCATCCCCTCCTTTCCTCAGTCCTGCTCTCCACTCCTCGCCTCTCTCCTGCCCTCCCCTCCTCTGTCCTGCCCTCCCCTCCTCTGCCTTCTCCTCCTCTGCTCTGCCCTCTCCTTCTCTGCCCTCCCCTTTTCTCTTCTGCCCTCTCCTCACATCCCCTCTTCTGACCTGGCCTTCCCTCCCATTCCCTGGCCTGCCCTATCCTCTCCTCCCTCCTCTGGCCTGCCCTGACCTCCCTTTTTCTGACCTTCCCTCCCCTCTCTTCTTCTCCTCTTATTAGCCTGCGCCTCCTCTCCTCTGACCTGCCAACCCCTCCTCTGGCCTCCCCTTCCCTGCCCCCCACCTCTCCACTGTCCTGACCTCCCTCTCTCTTGCCCTCCCTCTCCCCTGCCCTCTCCTCTGCCCTCCCCTCCCATGTCCTCTACTGCTCTTCTATTCTCTTCTGCCCTGTCCCCCTCTGCCCTGCTCTGTATTCCCTCTCTTCACTCACCTGTTTGTCACTGCCCTTCTCCTGCATTCCTCTGCTCTTGGCAGCCCTCCTCTACCCTGACCTGGGTGTCCAGATGTCACCTTTTCCCCCATGCCTCCTGTATCTGTGTGTAACCTCTTCCCCTCATGTCCATTTGTCCTCCCTGCTCTTCCATGTGGTGCAAGTGTACTATGAGAATGACTGATTGCATATGTTGGTGACTGTATGAGTGAATGGCAGTATGTGTGTTGTCCTTTATTCTGCCTTTGGTTGTCCCCGCTACCCTTGACAGCCCTACCTTCCCCTCCTCTGCCCTGCCCTCCTCTCCTCTCGTCTGTCCTCCTCTCCCTTCCTCTCCTCTCCCTTTCTCTCCTCCTCTCTCTTTCTCTCCTCCTCTCCTCTCCCTTCTACTCTTCCTTTCCTCTCCCTTCCTCTCCTCCTTTCCTCCCCTTCCTCTTCTCTCCCTTCCTCTTCTCCTCTCCCTTGCCCTCCCCTCCTGTGCCTTCTACTGCTCTCTGCTGTTTCCCCCTCTGGCCTCCTATGTAATCCTCTGCCCTCAGCAGCCCTCCTCTGCCTCTGTCCATGTGGCACCTCATCCCCACCATGCCCCCGTGCCTTTGTACAAACCCCGTCCCTCATGTCCATTTGTTCTCTCCACTCTCTGATGTGGTGCATGTGTACTATGAGAATGAGTGAGTGCATGTGGCCCTGATTGCCCGGCTTCCTCTTCTCACCTCATCTACTGTTGACATTTACACCACTCCCTCTTCTCATCCCACATACTGCCCCCATTTGCCCAATTGCCTCTTCTCATCTCACACACTGTCCCTGATTGGTTGCCTTTTCTCACCTTCTACACTGTCCCTGATTGCATGGCTGCCATTTCTCCCCTCAAACACTGTCCATGATTGCCCAGCTGCCTCTTCTCACCTCACATACTGTCCCTGATTTCCTGTTTGCCTCTTCTTTCCTCACACACTGTCTCTAATTGCTCGGCTGTCTCTTTTCACCTCATGCATACACTGTCCCTATTTGTCCGGCTGCATCTTTTCACCTCACACACTGTCCCTTATTGCTTGACTGCCTCTTCTGATTTTACACGCTATCCATGATCACCTGCAATGCCTCTTCTCACCCCACACACAGGTCCTGATCATCTGGCTTGATCTTCTGACCTTACTACTGCTACTATTACTTCTGACCTTACTACTACTACTCTTCTCACCTTTCACATAGGTCCTGATTTTCTGGCTGCCTCTTCTCACCTCACACACTGTCCCTGATTGCCCGGCTGCCTTTCTCACCTCACACACTGTCCCTGATTGCCTGGCAGCCTCTTCTCATCTCAAATATTGTCCCTGATTGCCCGTCTGTCTCTTTTCACCTTACACATTGTCCCTGATTGCCCGGCTGCTTCTTGTCACCTCACACTTGGTCCCTGATTGTACATTTGCCTCTTCTCACCTCACACTGTCCTGATTGCCTAACTGACTCTTCTCTCCTCATACATTGTTCCTGATTGCCTTACTGCCTCGTCTCACCTCATACACAGTTCCAGATTAACTAACTGCCTCTTCACACCTCATATAGTGTTCCTGATTGCATGGCTGCCTCTTCTCATCTCACATACTGACCCTGATTGCTCACCTGTGTCTTCTCATCTCACACACTGTCTCTGATTGCCGGCTGCCTCTTCTCTCCTCATAAACTGTCCCTGTTTGCCTGTCTGCCTCTTCTCACCTTAAATATTGTTCCTGATTGCCTGACTGCCTCTTCTTACCTCACATACTGTTCCTGATTGCCTGGCTGCCTCTTTTCACCTCACACATTGTTCCTGATTGCCTTTTGCCACCTCAAACACTTTTCCTGAATGCCTGACTGCCTCTTCACACCTCACATACTGTACCTGATTGCACGGCTGCCTCTTCTCACCTCACTTACTGTCCCTGATTGCCTACCTGTTTCTTCTCACCTCACACACTGTCCCTGATTGCCCAGCTGCCTCTTCTCACCATCTATCCCTGATTCACTGACTGCCTCTTCTCACCTCACACATTGGTCCTGATTGCCTGGCTGCCTCTTCTCACCTCACACACTGTTCCTGATTGCCTGATTGCCTCTTTGCACTTCACATAATGTTCCTGGTGTCATGGCTGCCTCTTCTCACCTCACATACAGTCCCTGATTGCCCACCTGTCTCTTTTCATCTGACACATTGTCCCCAATTGCCTACCTGTCTCTTCTCATCTCACGCACTGTCCCCGATTGCCTCCCTTCATCTTCTCACCTCACACACTATCCCTGATTGCCTGACTGCCTCTTCTCACCTCGCACACAGTCCCTGATTGCCAGTTTGCATCATATCATCTCATACTTTCCTGATTTCCCAGCTTCATCTTCTCACCTCACATGCTGTCCCTTATTGCCTGGCTGCCTCTTCTCACCTCACACACTGTCTCTGATTGCCTGTCTGCCTCGTCTCACCACACACATTGTTCCTGATTGCCTGACTGCCTCTTCTCACCTCACACACTGTTGCAGATTGCTTGACTGCCTTTTCACACCTCACATACTGTCCTTGATTGCTCACCTGTCTCTTCTCATCTCACACACTGTTCCTGATTGTCCAGCTGCCTCTGCTCACATCACACACTGTCCTTGATGGGTTGACTGCCTCTTCTCACCTCACACACTGTACCTCCTTGCCCAGCTGCCTCTTCTCACCTCACACACTGTCCCTGATTGCCCAACTGCCTCTTTTCACCTCATACATTGTCGCTGACTGCGTGGCTGCCTCTTCTCACCTCACACATTGTCCATGATTGCTCAGCTGTGTCTTCTCACTTCAAACACTTTCCCTGATTGCCCAGCTGTCTCTTCTCACCTTCCACACTGTCCCTGATTACCTGGTTATCCTCACCTCTCATATAGGCCCTGGTCCTTTCTTGAACACGGAGGTTGTAAAACTGAAGCATGGTTTCATATATATATATATGGGGTGTCACTGATGAGCCCCTGTCTGGCAGGATAGGCTGGGGTGAAATGGGATGTGGAGATGTTTGGCGTGACACCATGGAATCCATTTGAAGAGAATGGTGTAAATCAATAAACTGTTCCACTTACGGACTTGGCTCTGTACACATTTTTTGCATTGTGAGTTCCCTGATGTAAAGTACTGCTGGAGAAAGCAGTTGTTGGTTTGGTTTGTCTCAAAAATTAATCTCAATATTAAAGATCAAACGGCTCCAAAAAGAAACACAATTTGTTACCATAGTCTACAGATTCCGTATCACCATTTTGACTCCAAAGTTCAAAATTATATTATACTATCCCAGTGTCTACTTCATAACATTCTAATATGCCCATTCGAAAGACTTCAAATTATGTTTCCAGATATACACCTACTTAACGTATATCTACTCCGTACGTGTCTTCTGTAACAGCCCTTATAAGTACACCTTAATTATATAATGGATGTAATTCTATAATGAAGTCCTCAACCCTGTACTAGGAATCTTACCTCTGTAAAAGCACAAATATAATTGTGGCTATCCGTCTTTCATAAATTCGCTATCTTGTATCAGATTATAGTGGTCCCTATGATAACAAACCACAAGGAAACTGTTTCCCCGATTCCAAGTCCAAATACAATTACTGATTCTCAGTGTTGTTCTCCGCTGTAGCCCTAGAATCCCCTGGTTAATAAAAAATAGCTCTCCAAATCCAATTCCTCACCCTTACGTCCTCAGACATATATATGGCACCTTTAGCACCCTAACTGCTGTATGCTCTCTCACACAGGGAGGCCTGGATTCAAGCACTTCCCCGTGTGACTTGAAATCTGGCGGGGTGCTCTATCTCGAGAAATAATCATATTCCATGGTTGATATAACTGATCACATACATTTAGCATGGGCTTAAGTAATTACCATGAACTGTGAATGTTATAGTCATAGAGATTGTGCTTCCTCGCAGGAAACATTTGGTAGCATATCTTTGCAAATTTTGGAGGAATACAACAGTGTAACACAGAGGGCAATTTCAGAAGTCAGAACGCGGGTAAGAAACAATTATGGACCAATGGTTTCTTTGTTTATTAAACGGAACAATATTAAATATCAGAGTAACAGGAGCAATGCTTTTTTCTAGGATACACGTGTATACTGACATGAAATAGATATCAGTAAGGTCAGTGCAGGTTTTTTTGGTAACAATTCAATTAGACTGGGGCACTAAGTGAAGTGGGATTAACAAGTATTTAGACGACCAGCTTGCCCACGTTTTCACTCTTCTAGTCATAATCTCTTATATTGGAATTTTGGAAAGGCAATGGTGTTTTCACAACGTAGGTGGTGTGCATTTCTTTGGAATGAGGATTTGAGTATGGAAGCTCTTTACAACGTGGTTTTTAATCTCTGGTCACTTTCTTTTTTCTCTTCTTTCATACCCAGAATGGGGTAGATAGGGCAAATTGTGTATTTTAATGAATATGTTATCTGTTGCTGTGCTTATTTTGTCTTTCTCCCTTGTTTGTAGCCCCTGAGGAGCGCTGGATCCGCGTGAAATGCATTGGGCAGTTTTTTATGTTGTACATTGTACAAGATTTTGACACAAGGGAGCTATGATTTGACATATTTTATAATTTATAATCTTTATATTAAACTATTAATCTATACAATAAATAGAGAATTATTTTCTTTTGAGATTGGTAGAGATATTGAGGCATCCTCCAGCCTTTATTCAGATATGATTTTCCCAGGTGTTTGTCAGAGTAGGAGGAATCAAGTGGTTACAAATATATATATATATATATATATATATGCACACTGCTGCGGTAGCAGCAATATAGTTAAGGTGTTAAGGTTATATGTCCTTTTCCCTAGGAAATGGGGGAAAAAAAGCCTTTCGTTCTAACTTTGATAGTACAGCAGTTATATACACCAAAGTTGGCAAAACTATGACCGTGCCATATCTAAATATATGTGCAAAATATCTTTTATGTAGATACATTTTAACAATGTATTTTTCAACTGTCAAAAAATTATATTTTTGCAACTATACTTTAACATTGTGAGTTTTCCAGGACAAATATTTCTGTAATTAAGTGATGAATTTTTCTGCAATTTCACACATAAGCTGCATTTGAGTTGAATTTGTGCAGCAAGTTATTTGCACATGAACAACATTTTTTGCTAGGATGTTATTGAAGATAATTGATGTGGGAACAAACTATAGATATTTATGCAAACATGCTCAGTTCTCACTTTCTAACACAGTGGAAAAATGCACTCCATGTTTTACCTTTATATTGAGCACTCTTCTGACTTTCTAGCACACTCAGAACTCAAGATACATAGAATTACTTATATTTTATGTTCCCACACCATACACTTTTTCCCTGTATGGCTATAATTCACCAATTTTCAAGTATACTTTATGGATGGAATTCAAGTGGAAGATAAACTGGTTTACATGAGTTCAGATGACTTAAGCCCAAAATCTGCAAATGAATCAATGATTCTCTTCAACTGTCATTTGGAGGGGGTGGCTATAAAGGGATACTGTCAGCTGATGAAAAACTTTAGTTCATTGTATAAAACTCTAGAGCTGTGGAGTAGTTTTGGGATGACGGGATGCTTTTAGGCATGGGGGTCAATTTTGGTGTGCAGGAGCAGTTTTAAAGTAATTTTGGGATGCAGGGTGGGTTATGGTGTGCAGGGTTGGATTTGGGGTGCAGGGGTCAGTTTTAGGGTGCAGGGATAGGTTTTGGGAAGCAGGGGTTTGTTTTGGGTGTGAGGTCAGTATGGGGTGTGAGAGTCAGTTTTGGGGTGCAAGAGCGTTTTTGGCATGCAAGGATCAGTTTTGGGGTGCAAAGATCAATTTTGAGGTGCAGGGGCATTTTTTAGGTATGGGGTTGGTTTTGGAGTGCAGAGGTCAGATTTGGGGTGCAGGTGTCAATTTTGTGGTATGGGGGTCTGTTTTGGGTTGTGGGGATCACTTTTAGGGGTGCAGGGTTGCTTTTAAACTGCAGGGGTTAATTTTGTGGTGCAGTGTCAGTTTTGGGGTGCAGAGGTCAGTTTTAGGGTGCGGAGGTCAGTTTTGGTGTGTGAGTCAGTTTTGAGGTTCAGGTGTCATTTTTGAGGTGTGGGGTCAATTTTGAGGTCCAGGGACATTTTTGGGGTGTGATATTAGTTTGGCAGGTGAAATGGTCAGTTTTGGGGTGCTGGAGTCAATTTTGGGATGTGGGGGTCAGTTTTGGTGTATGGGGATGGTTTTCAGGTGCAAGGTTCAGTTTTTGTGGCCAAGGGGTTAGTTTTATGATGCAGACTAGATGTTTGGGGTGTGGGATCAATTTTGGGGTGCAGGTTTTGTTTTGTTGTGTAGGGGTCAGGCTTGAGGTGCAGGGTCTGTTTTGGGGTGGAGGGGTTGCTTTGGGTCATGGGAATCAGTTTTGGGGTTCAGGGTTGGTTTTCAGGTGCAGGGTGAGTTTTGGGATGCTGGAATCTGGAAGTTTTCATTAAGGTTTTTCAAAATATGAAGTGAATTGTGAACCACGAACTGAAATAATCACCTTCGGAAGACCATGAAATTTAAATGCATGAGCAATAAGGAGAAAGGCTAACTCCTTGGAAGAAGGTAATCAGAGTAATGCCACAAAGTGAGACACTTTACTAAAGGTGTCGACAATAAGCAATATGACTGACTTTGATAATGAACAGTGAACGTGGTAATCAAACAACAAAATCCATACTAATAATATCCCAAGGATGATTAGCTGCCTCAAGTGGTTGTAGATAACTGACAGGTAACTGTCTGGAAACCTTTTGACAATTGCAGACTTCACACTTTTTGACATAATTAATGATGTCTTTCATAAGAGTGGGCCACCAAAATTTTCTACTGAACAGTGCCACGGTTTGTTTTTGACCCAGCTGGCCAGCAGCCTCCGAATCATGATGTAATTCCATTAATTTGGTTAGGGTTTCTGTTGGGGCAAAAATTTTACCATTAACTTGTTCATATCCATCCAATAATTTAACACTGTCATGCTCCTTACTCAAATTTTGTAATTATGAAGAACTTTATTTAATTTTCAGTCTTTCCAACAGATCATTACTTAAAACCAGGTTTCCAAGTACCTCAGGACAAATAATTGGAGCTGGCTCAATTGTAGGAGGAACTGTCGAGTCTTGTCTAGAAAATGCATCAGCTTTATTATTTAAAGATCCCGGTCGATGTGTTATTTTAATCTGGAAATTACTGAAATACATCATCTATCTTGCATGTCTGCTATTAAGTCACCTGGCAGACGTTAAAAAGGTTAGATTCTTATGATCTGTAAGAATCTCAACTGGATGTTGCGTACCCTACAAATAATGACACCATTGAGTTAAACCTTCTTTAACGGCCAGTAGATCCTTATCATAAATAGCATAGTTTAATTCAGCAGAATTAAATTTTCTTGACTGAAAGGCTACAGGTTTTAAATTTCCTTTTTCATCACGCTGAGAAAGTACAGTACCGAGGCAGAAGTCAGAGGCATCAGTCTCAAGAATGAAAGGTTTAGATGCTTTTGGTTGAATAAGAACTGATGCAGAACAAAAGGCTTCTTTCAGATATTCAAATGCCTCTTGCATTTAATCGAACCAATTAAACTTTATATATTTCCGTTTTAATCTCGTTAAAGGAGTCACAATTGCAGAAAAATTTGGAATAAAAAATCTATAAAAGTTTGCAAATCACAGAGATTTTTTTAACTCCTTTTACATTAAAAGGAATGGGCCGGTCAAGAACCACCTTAATCTTGTTCACATCCATCTCCACACTACCAGGTTTGAGAATGTAACCCAAGTATTCAACTTCATGACAGTGAAACTGACACTTCTCCAATTTAGCGTATAGCAGATGCTTGATTAACCATCTCAACACCTCTGGCACCTGACTGACATGATCTTCATAGTTATTTGAATAGCTCAACAGATCATCCAGGTAGACTGCCAGATAGACACCCAACGGGTCACAGAATATGTCTGTGTCAAAAAATTGGAAGGTAGCAAGTGCATTACACAAAGCCGAAGGGTATAACTATGTATTCAAAGTACCCATATCGGGTACTGAATACTGTCTTCCATTCATCACCAGATCTAATCCATACCAAGTTATATGCTTCATAAAGATCTAATTTCTTAAACCATGTGGTGACCTTCACCTGGTTAATCAGATCAGGTATCAATGGTAGCGGGTATCTATTCTTTATGGTAATATCGTTCAAAGGGCAATAATCAATGCAAGAGTGCAATTCACCACTCTTCTTCTGGACAAAGAAAATTGGAACACTTGCTGGAGAAGAAGAATGTCTGATAAACCCCTTCTCAAGGTTCTCTTTAAGGTATTTTTGTAAAGTAGCATCCTCTTCTGGATTAAGTGAGTATATTCCTCTATATGGAATTTTACTATCAGGTAACAGATGCATGACACAGTCATATTCCCGATGTGGGGGTAGATGACCTGCTTCTACCGAATCAAATACCTGCTTCAAATGATGATACTCTTCAGGGATTAAATTTTAATTAACGTTAGTCAATTTAGGAATAACAGCATGGCATTCCTTAATACATGGACCTGCCTTAAAACAGCCAAGTTCAATACATCAGCTCAAATTAAAAGAAACCGTCTTTTCCACCCAACCAGCAGTTGGGTTATGTATATTCAACCAATTCATTCCCACAATCAGTTTAAAGTATGGAGAAGTAATTAGATCAAATTGGATCATCTCATGATGACGACCCATTTGAATATGAAGCGGTACCATAACATGAGTTATATCATCAGAAGTTAAAGGTGAATCGCCAATTGCTTACACTCCTTCAGGTTTATTCTTTACAAACATAGGAATGTTATGCTTCAAAGCAAATTCTATTTCCATAAAATTGCCAGACACCCCATACTCTAGCAAAATGCTTACTGTAAGTTGTGACGGAAGCAGACACCAAGCTGGTAGCTGGCTGGGCCACTCCACGCACAAAACCCCCCTGTCCCAATCAAGGGGACCTGAAAATCAGACCCTTAGTCGATATGTTCAGGATCCAGTGGACTCTGATGGTGTGACCCTCAGTTCACACCACTCAGAGACCCCTAGGCCTGGGAATCCCACACCCCAGTGAAATATCCCACCACCT
>JAWWEG010024466.1:0-11103 GCA_035582685.1 Amphiuma means | reverse complement strand
CTGAGTGGACCCGCCGGGATTCGAACCTGTGACCACAAGGTTAAACACAGGTCCCTGGAGTGGATGCATTAATCCACAGAGCCACCAGACTGCCCACCATAGTATGCAGTGGCCTTCACAAACCTCTCCTCTGCCACTTTGTCTTATGATCACATAGACTGCAGCAGTTGGTGCCGTGGCAGGCACCTCTTACTAGCCATCCAACCCACACATTACACAGTGCCTGCTAGGCTTAGCACCCCAGTGAGCTTCTGCCATTCCCTGCCATTTCCCCACAGTACACATTGCCCTCCAAGCTCTTACCCCCATCAATCCCCAATGTGCACATGTCCTGCTAGGCTTGGGGCCACAGTAGCCATCACTCTCTCCCACCCACCCACCCCACAACACAGATTTCCTGCCCAGCTTGATAGCCAAGCGTGCAGTTCTCAGAACGACTTACTCCACATCACAGTGATGCAGTATGCTGTGTGGGTATTAAGCATTTGTCCTACCCACAAGAACCTTTGTCAGGGAAGAACGAAAGCCATAACTCATAGAGTACACCTCTACTTGGTAATGTAGTCATTGCTCTGGGGCTGAAGCTGGCGAGAGCATGCAAACTCTTCCCATTCTAACAGTCTCAGGCTTGAGCCAGGGAGGGGCCATCATTCTGTTTTACCATATTACTTAGATGGGAAAAGAGTCCCCTAGTGTAGGACTTCCTCTACCCTCTGGAAGAGGAGCATGCTGTAGCTAAGGGACAATCCCACCACCCTATCAAATCTCATACACTCTGGAGGCCATCACTTCCAAGCCCATAGTTGGCAACCTTCCCGATGAGAAGGACTGTTGCTAGGCCTCTTCAGGATTCACATCCCAGACAGTGTGTTTCTGCAAAGGTCCATATTAGCACCCTTTTTTTTACTGGCACCTCTTTGGCCCTCACAGGGACCTCTTTTTCTCTTTAAGACCTAGGATGGGTAGGAACACTTCATATTTTAGTGGTAGCAGGTGATTTTTACTGGAGTACACAGACATCCCTCCATCCCTGGTCTGGCCTGACTCAGAAACTGTGGCAGTTGGCTCACCATGATGTGTGGCTCAGATTCCTACTTGTAACTCACTGAGTTTCTTCTCTTATGCTCACAAAATCTGGATTTTTTTGTCAGCACTCATAGTGAAAAATATCAGAAAGGGGAGAAAAACTATCTTGGTAGCAGTGCCCAAGTTATGGAGCTCCCTTCCTCTGACTATCAGAAAATGTGACAACTATCTGCACTTCCAGCGCTTTCATAAAACACATCTATTCAGAATTGCTTATATTGTCCTGCTGTTACCTTGCTATGATCCACTGCTTATATTGGTTGACATTGTCAAGAGATATGCGGACCTGCGGACCTACGGGCACATTAGAAGTAAAGCTGTAACATAACATTCTCTGACTCCCCAAACTACACATCAGCAATCAGTCTGATGATTGAGGGTGCAGTGTGCAAACTTTTGGTTATATCAGGATTTTTATATTTCCTGTATTCTTCTCAACAGCCTGAGCTGCCAGTTTGTGGTCCACATCAGACTAGTGCTTCAGCTGCTGTAGATTCTCAAGCTTTGACTGGGGGTCATTGCTTTAGGTGGCACAGAAATAACAGTCCATGGGCAGTCTCGCCTCCATTCCAAACAGCAGGATGTGTGGTGAGAATACAATATATTTGTTTGTGGTGCAGGTATATATTAATATGACCACATGTACATAGAGTGAACACCTATATTCTCAACATGCTCTCTGATGGGGGAAAACACCACCGGGTGCAGAGTCCTTGGATGCCAGCATCTGGCAGCAGCCATGAATATTACTGGAAAATAAGGGAGGACTCACACTTACATAGCAGTTTGAACATATTTTAATGGAATAAATTCCCTCCAGTACTTCCAAAAACAAAAGAACACCAGAACGCTAATGTTCGTTTTGCTTTATCACACACATTTCTCAAGGCAGAGCTAACAAGAGAAATGTGGTCATTTAAATGTCTAGTTATTCTAATCTTGTCAGCATGCTGTACACAATAGTGATAACAATAAAGACTTGTTTAAATATCTTTGTTCAGAGCTGCATGAAAAAAAAGACTCCCAAGTGTGTGAATGTCTATATAATTAATCAAAGCGTGAACATGGAGTGATTAACCTATACATTTAATTAAAATAAATTATGTTGCGCACCATAACTAAGCATAATATATTGAAATGCATACTGACGATAATCATAGAGTTACATATACTCTCTAAAATGAACTCCTTCTTAATACATATTCATACTTCCTATGCTGGGTTACCCATATGCAAAAAGCATATTAAAATGTATGCAAAATTCTATGCAATTGTCTTGTGCTGCGTAACTCACGTTGAACAAATTCCTCAATACTAAGAGGCCAAGTTAACTAATACATAACTATAAATTACCAGTAATAAAACATTGTCCATTCCTTCAATTTGATTTGTTCTTTTGGGCCATTCCTTCTCACTGTCCATCCAAAATCGTTGAACCGCATCGTTAAAACGTTTGCTTCTGAAAATAATCCAAGTTGGAGTTCCAGTCACCCAAATACATCAATTGTTGTTAAACAGTGAAACTCCTCAGCTGTTGAAGAAACAACAGAACATCCACATAGTGCATGACCTTTACTAATTCTAATACCCCACTGTTGATGAATCCTCAGCTCATTTAATTAGGAAGACATGCATTTCATGATCACAGTTCAGTCCCGCACAGGATGGCTCAGTATTAAGAATCCAATGGCTCTCAACATGTCTAAGAGCAAGTTCATGATTTCTTCCATGGGGGAGTGTCTTTACTTGATCAAAATAGAACATTTAAGATTTTTCACACCTTTATCATGACAAGCTGTAAAAAGCTCTCCAACTGGGTTGTGTCCCTACTCTTAATGGCACCTTAATGGTTCTTGAATTTGTATTTTGATATGTCTGATGATACTTCCAATATACTACCTGGGGCCTGTACAAAATATGTTATATATCGTAAATGGTGTAAAGCAGTCAACGTGTTGTACGTGAATTCCAAAACTGATAGTTTTCAGCTTATCCAGGCCAAAAGAGAACTCTGTGCATTGTCCATCCTTGTAGCATCCTTTCAGTAAAGTAGGAAGCCATGATGTACTCTGTGGACATATGTGTTGACAAAATGAGAGACTGACCTGATTACGTATAGATGGTGCTTTTCAAAAAGTGATTTGTGGATATTTCTATATGGAATCCATCAGGCCCCTTACAAACAGCAAGTGCCAGTGCTTTCCATAAATAAATGCTTCTAATTCCTGGACTTTGGTCAGTGATTGTAGTAATTATACGTGTGACATTCTTGTGTCATGAACTGTTTAGGTATAAGTAATGGTATCTCTCAGTTTGAAGTAGCTTCTGATGTGCATTGGTAAGAAGTCTCTTCTGGTGTGCCATCTGTAACAATCTTCCTTGAAGTTTTGAATGAACACAATTCTGTTGGTTAGCATTGCCTTGAGAAACTTAAGTGATATAGTGAAATGCTTGTTGGCATTCTGGTATCTTCTGTTTTTTGGATGTGCTGTAAGAAATCTATTCTCATTAAAACATCTTCAAACTGCTAAGAGAGTGCTATTCTTCCCTTATTTTCAAGTAAGATGGCCACTTGTTATCTCTACCTCGCATTCTGCTACTAATATCTTCCAATATGTCCCATACAGTCTAGTTGTATCACTTTAACTGAGTTTCACCAGGCAGCAGATAAAGAGTAGTGTGGGACTTTCTGATTTCACTGTCCTTTGCTGAATGAATCAGTGCTGGCCACCAATAGTATACACAGTACTTTTCCCTAGAACTTTTGGTGCCATAGCAGTGGTTTGGTCCTGAGACAGGAATGCTTTGTCATGATTGTTTCAAAGGATAAACAGTCTATACACATGAAGTGTGTTGGCGCCCTCTTTCTAAATATTCTAAACAGGCTGCCAGCTTTACCGGTGTCTTCAAAGCTACACACTGGGGTATCCGTAACAATAGTCATACCCCTACACGGTTAAATATGGCCAAAGTAGCCACTGCTTTACCAACTCCAGTGTATTATCCAGTCTCGAACCAGCCAACAATTGGGAGACAGAGCTCTGAGTTCTGCAAAAAGTGGTGCCTTATACTTAATAAATGCTCCTTGATTTGATACTTCTGGTGATTGAGGAGATAGGTAAAGAATTGAAGTCCTTACAAGTGGAGATTCGTAAGGTGGAAGCCCATGTCCAGACTTTGACTAGTCCTTTGAATTATCAGCAACTTACGGAGAAGATACAGAAAGACCTTGAAAAGTATAGGTTGGAGTTGGTTGCTTTGAAGAGGGATACATTTAAAAAGGTGGAATCAGATTATAAGGATGGGCGTGCGTATCAGTGGTTGAGAAGTCAACCTATGCAGAAGAAGCCTGGTGATAATGAGAAGTTTCCTTTGGAAAGATTTGATTCATCAGACAATGAACGATCAAATTCTAGCGGTGACTCAAATAATGTGGTGGGAAGGCATTTTTTAGGTGGTCCACAGAGTAATCAACAGCAGAGAGTTCATGGAGGAAGAAGAGTCGACAGATGGGCAATAATAAGAGGAAAATGAGGAGGGGAGGAAGGCATAGGAAATGTAGCAAGCATGGGAGGTTACAATCTGAGATTAGTACTGTTGTACTTGCCTGACTGAACATCTGCCTCCCTCAGAAGATATGGCAACCCTTTCCCCCAAATCTGCTCCCCTAGAAACAGGCTCAGAGAGAGAGAAAGAAGGGAATGAGCCGCAGAGAGATGGTAATGGAAACTTCTTGTGGATGGGTGCCTAAGGATAGAAGAGAGGAGGAAGAGAATTAGAGGGATTCCAACTCTGTGGCACAATATTATCCCTATAACACAAATATCACATCACAGCTTACCTGTAGGCACTTTGTAGACTGCTCTGCATGACGGAGATTGAAGAGGCCACAAGTAGTTCAGTTATTTCAGTGGTAGCTGAGCTGCAGCAGGAGGATGGTACTCTTTGTAGCAGAGTCTGAAAAACTCCATTTGGTTACGGATATAGAAACAGCCAGCATGGATTTTGTGAGCAAGCGAGTGTTGAGGTCATTGCCTGTAAATGCCAGAGTCTTCGTAGAAACAGAGCAACCGCTCACAGAAATTGCTTCCTTCCGGAGCACCAGAATCAGGAAGGTGCTGGACAGGTTTGAAGTACTGGCTGAGATGCTAGAGATGGAGAATGCCAAATCCAACGATGAGGCAAAAGGAATGTCCGAAGAACAGGCCAAGGTCAAAGCTGTCAGGAACGCCAAATCCAAAGGAGAGCCAAGAGGGATGTCCATAGAATAGGCTGAGGTTGATGCCATCAGGAACGCCGAATCCAAAGGAGAGCCAAGAGGGATGTCTGTAGAACAGGCCGAGGTCGATGCCGTCAGGAAGGCCAAATAATTGCCTACATATTTGGCTCACTGGATTACGCAAATGGCATTTTCATAGGTGTTAAACCTGGCCTCATCAGTAAATTACAATGCCTACAAACCTTGGCAGCAAGGACCCTCCTTAACCACAACCCTAAACAGCATGTTACACCTGCATTTAACGCGCTACACTGGCTGCCAGTAGGAGGCCGTATCTCTTTCAAAGCGCTCTGCATAGCACATAAAGCAATTAACGGAGCTGCGCCGGAATGCTTCCAAAATAAATTCATAACATACATCCCAACCAGGGACTTAAGAACAAAAAACGAAGACCTCCTCTTGGTCAAACAATTTAGGCTCAACCACCACGGGGGTACTACCTTCGCGGTCAAGACCAGAAAGCTTTGGAACTGCCTACCCAAGAGCATCAGAGCTGAATCCAACCATCTCACCTTCAGAAAGCAACTAAAAACCTGGCTCTTCCCCCCAAATGATCCTGCCTACTACCAGAAACTGTCCACAAAAATCCTCCCCATGCCTTCCCCGGCCAAAATCCAGTTAAAAAAATCACACACAATTGAACCCCAGGACACTCCACCACTTTCAGGCTTAGCAGGACTGGGTCAATGGGCAGACCTCACCAAACGCAACAATGACACCCCCCCAGCCACAGAAACTCTGGGAGAAAACAGAAGGCCCTACTGGACGGCAACTTCAGGCTGACCAGAAGAGGCCTCATGATGGAGAGATAGACTACAACCTTAACCTTCTCCTAACTGTCCGCCCACACCACAAGAAGCAACCAATAGACATTACCGCCTGCTCCTTCAGACCAACCTTGCGGCTCGCTGTGACAAAGCTAAGGCTAGGGGGGCCTATCGCAAGAAGAGTTGGACCCACACCACAGCTCAATAAAACTCAGATCAACCATACTCTGCGTGTTGCCTGGTGTTTACTAGTACATCCCAAAAGTCTGGCTAGCAAGAGGCCAGGAGGAACATCCCATACTTCACCCCATTAGAGTCTCTCCCAGCACCCACATTCTCTGTTTTTGGCATCCTTGGCCGGTACTCTGCCAATTACTCTCTCTAGCAAGGACAGTGCGGCACATCACAAAAAATGACCCACACATCAACGCTATATAGTTCTTTCGCAACATCCGCCTCATCGGTTGCAGCCTCCCCTCCAGTATACCTCCAATATCTCTGGCCTCCAGAATAATTCCCTCGCAGAACACCTGCACACCACCAGATGAGATGACCTACTCCTCAACCCTATATAAAATCTTATCACCTGCTCTCTCAACTTGCATCCTTACTGCCAGCACAGTGCCAAGGAAGACTGCCTCTCCCCCTTGGAGGGCCACTGGCCAGTCACAGCGCTTGCGACAGACAGCAAGGGCAAGAAGCTAGAAGGGTCTAAACCAGCAGGGTTTCGGCAGATGATAAGTGGTGTTGGGCACAGCAGGGTCCAGAAGCAATGGGAGGATCAGACCGTGGCCAAGCAGGTAGGGAGTCAAGACAGGCCACGCAGATCACCTCATTGAATAGAACTAGCAACCCAGGACACGGTCCACGGTACAAGCCATCCGCAACTCCCTTCCACACTGCTACCTTTCAAAATCAATGCCCCACTGCAACCCTTTGCCCACGTCCTAAACAATTGGAGCCCCACGCACAGCGACAATCACACCCGACACAGGCCCGTCACCCTGCACCAGGCGTAAGCCACTGACGGTTAACCCAAATGCGGTCAGAACCCTTTCCTCCGAGCAACCGGCAGTCCTCCCAGGCCTCGCGCTCTCGCCGCTCCCAAAGAGTCTGTGCCAAAGGATAGCACGCCAGGCTCACCAACTCAGAAAGGTTCAACCCTCTCTTTCTCTGGTGCCCCCTCACCCACTTAGCACAGGGCCCCCCTCTGGGACCAATCTGTCTGTAGTCAGGCTATCTAGTACCCCTAGAAGATGACATCTGCACACATCCCAGCCGGCAACACCCTCACGCACCTAGCAAATGCTCCCCTGTGGGGCCACCCACGGCCCCTACCCCTCCTGCCCTGCCAAATCCACCTTGACTAACCCTGGCTAGCAGCAGAGACTAAAGCTGGAATTCTCCCGGGGTTGCCACTTCAGTCAGAGCCACCTCCCCACCCCAAAACAATCACTAGGCTAGAGACAGGTCTTAATAGGTCAAATCATCATTGGAACCAAATAGGGCAAGAACTGAGAGGAGCACTAGGGAGGCCCACTGGCATGCCTTACATAACCACCCAACTCAGCCATCTCACACTCACCTGGACTGCCGGGTCCCGGAAGTCCGCCCTTAACACCCACTCAACCAAAACACCTCACTGACAACAGTCACCACACCAGTCCTTGATAGGACGACAACAGGCACCTGCACCAAACTTGCACACACCAGGACCACCGGAGTCACGGCTGTCCACCCATGCATTACACACCCTCTACACCCACTGAAGACCGCTAGCAATCCCACGTTGTCATAGGGCCTATAAATGGAGGAACACGGACAATAGACAGCTGCCACAATATGCCTTTGCATGTAGTTGGCGCTATATAAAAACCTGAACCATTACCATTAGCAAATCCAAAGGAGAACAGAGAGGAATGTCAGTGAGAAAAGCCAGAGGCCGTAAGCCACCAGGAATGCCAAGAAAAAGGGAACCGTACAGAAAATCCAGGAAAGAAGCTAAGGTCAAGGTAAACGAGAAGTCACAAGGAAACATGAAGCGCTGTCCTAGCAACAATGTTGAGCGAACCACCTTCCTGATACTCCAGCCTCCTTATATAGGAGGACTTTAAACAGCCATATTAGTATCAGGAAGTTGAATATTATTCAAAACCAGTAAATAGTAGCGGCCATCTTGGACAATGCAATAACAAGTGCTACATATACAAACGTACATAGGATGGCTGAGGGGTACCTCAGGATAATAAGGTGCCATAGAACAGCAAGAAGATGGTGAATCACAGTCTCCATGTACCCCACCTTAACCTTCGGGCTAACCGCCAGGTCCGATGTATAACAAGAACCACAGGAGGATTAGATCAATTGGTGGTGAATTTATTCACATGCACTCTTACTCTTTCAGAGACTAAGCTTTTGAACCGAGGGCTCAGTTTTGTGCCGACTAATCAATTCAATCATTTTTGGTTAGAAACAGAATTGTATCAGTTTGAATTTAATCTCAGACAGAAAGTTTTTTTCTGAACATAGTTTTGAAAATCAGGAGGAGTCCTGTTCATCTATTGCCATTTAAACCGAAAAGCACTTGTTATCCCACTAATGTTCAAGCATCAGTCACCACTTACATGAGATTAGTGCGTCAAGATTTGGAGGCTATTCAGGCACAGCCTAGTTACTATAATTTGACTGTTAGTGAGCGGCGAGCTATCTGCTCCTTACAGACCAATTCTCAAATTATCATCAAAATGGCAGACAAGGGTGGAGCGGTTGTTGTCCAAGACTATTCTGATGACAGGCAGGAGATTTTGAGACAATTATCTGATACACAGAGTTCTGTGCATTTGCATGAGGACCGTACCAGCCAATTTCAGGCAGAGATACAGGAGTGCCTTAAGGATGGGTTGGAAAAGAGGATCATAGATGAGCAGGCTATGGAATTTCTAACACACAAGCATCCAAGAATTCCTATAATATATATGTTGCCCAAAATATATAAATCCCTTGATAACTCTCCAAGGAGGCCCATTATTTCAGCTTGTGATTCTCTTAATTATCCTCTTGCTATATTTTGTGATGTATTCTTAAATCCGATTGTACAGAAGACTGTCACTTACATAAAGGACACAACTGATTTTCTCAATTGCATCAAGAACATGCATTTAGTGTGGATGATATTTTGTTTATGATGGATGTTGTCAGCCTCTACATCTGTATTCCGCACCATCTAGGGACTGAGGCTGTTTGCAAATGTTTGGAACAAACAGCTGATGTAGGGATTGATCATCGTTTTTTTAGCTCAATTATTGGAATTGATATTGTATAAGAACAATTTCAAATTTGAAAATGATTTTTTCCTACAGGTATCAGGTACAGCTATGGGTTCCAATGTGGCCCCAGCCTATGCTAATTTATTCATGTGGTGTTATGAACAGGATTTTATTTTCTCCAGTAATCCAGATTTTTTGCAGTATATCCAGTTGGCTTAGATATATAGATGATGTGATTTTTGTTTGGAAGAGCGATGTGTTAACATTGGAGAGTTTTGAATAATATGCCTAACCCAATAAGATTTACTATCACATATAATGTTCAGGAAATCTCTTTTTTAGATGCTATAGTATTTAAGAAAGGTGAATCATTGGGCATAATCATTTTTCATAAACCCATGGATAAGAACAAGTTGTGAGCTTTTGAGAGTCATAACCCTCGTCATTGAAGAATGGTTTACCGTTCTCACAGCTTCTACGAGTGAAGAGGATTACGAGTGACAACAGCTCTTGTCATAATGAATTGAATGAGATGGTTGAAAGGTTCAGAGCTAGGGGTTATACCAATGAATGCTTGAGCAGAGCTAGATCTAGGATTGAGGATATTGAAATGGAACAGTTGTTACAGTCTAGCCATAGGGATCCACACATGAATAGGATCCCGTGCGTCACTTACTTTTAACATTGCTTCCAGTATTGTTAATAAAGCAATACACACTCATTGGCATGTCATTGCCACAGACCCCAAGCTGGGTCAGATTTCTGAACAGCACCCTCTTATGGCTTATAAGAGGGGGACGAATTTGCGGGATCTGTTGGTCAAGGGAGATGATGTGACCAAGTATGTTCATGTAGATGGATGAGCACATAGTGAAGTGGACTGTTTTTCTTGTGGCAGTTCTGTGTGTGGGCACATTATTCCATCTAAAACATTTATTGGCATGATACATATTAAGCCTTTCACAATTAGGCAGAGGATCACTTGTGATAGTGACTATGTGATCAACATGTTGAGTTCCCCATGTGAGCTTAACTATGTTTTTAAGACCATCAGAAAGTTAAAAACTTGTGTCACAGAACATAAGAGTAAGATCAAGAAAGATGGAGTGGCTGTAATGGTAGCATCGGAAATGGCCCGTCTACAGGCATTGGAAAAGGACCTCCCCCTGAGGTAACGGATCGACCCTCTGTGAGGTCGGATTGTCCACCCCCACGGAGAAAGCATAGGTTTAGGAAGTTCAAGACCTTTATGGCCGAAGCATAGACTTGGGCAGGCCAAAATGTCAAGCCAGACCATAATGTGTATCCCTGCCAGGGCCTTACATGACTTTACAGGACTCAAATGCATTTACTGTACCAGAGCCGTGCTTAACATTGTGTATGCTTGCTCCTTCTGATAGCCTCTTTTTCCCACTAACTTTTTGAAATTACACTTCATTCTTACAAATACTTATAACTAATGAACACCACTGTGTAATGTAAAGGATATGAAGTGGCAATTGTGTGTTGCACATGACTGGCACCTAGCTTTATGCCTGACTAAACAGACCAGGGAAACAAGGGCTTTTCAAGAAGATGTTTTATGGAAATGTAATATTATGTTTTCAGATTAGCCAGAAGCACACGAAATGAAACACTGTGTTTGGGACATGATGATATGTCTTCTTTTACAGCTGTGCCTCAAAGTCCAGAACAACGTTTATTT
>JAWWEG010023355.1:0-11103 GCA_035582685.1 Amphiuma means | reverse complement strand
ACAGGTGTGCAGGATATTGGGAACAGCATGCAATCTACAGGTGTGCAAGATAACAGGGAACAGCAGGTAATCTACAGGTATGCAGGATAATGGGGAACAGCAGGTATTTTAAAGGTATGCAGGACACTGGGGAACAACAGGCAATCTACAGGTATGCAGGATACTGCAGAACAACAGGCAATCTATTGGTATGCAGGACACTGGGGAACAACAGGCAATCTACAGGTATGCAGGACACTAGGGAACAACAGGCAATCTACAGTTATTAAGGATACTTGGGAATAACAGGAAATCTATAGGTATGCAAGACACTGGAGAATAACAGACAATCTGTAGGCATGCAGGAAACTGAGGAACCACAGGAAGTCTACAGGTATGCAGGACACTGGGAAACAACAGGCAATCTACAGGCATGCAGGATACTGGGGAACAGAAGGAAATCTAAAGGTGTGCAGGACGTTGGATAACAGCATGCAATCTACAGGTGTGCAAGAAAACAGGGAGCAGCAGGCAATCTACAGGAATACAGGATAATGGGGAATAACAGGTATTCTACAGGTATGCAGGACACTGAGAAACAACAGGCAATCTACAGGCACACAGTACACTGCAGAACAACAGGCAATCTACAGGTATGCAGGACACTGGGGAACAACAGGCAATCTACAGGTATGCAGGACACTGAGGAACTGCAGGCAATCTATAGGTATTCAGGATACTAGGGAACAACAGGCAATCTACAGGTATTCAATACACTGGGGAACAATAGGCAATCTACAAGTATGCAGGACACTGGAGAATAGCAGGCAATCCAGAGGTACGCAGGATACTGGGGAACAACAGGCAATCCACAGCTATGCAAGACACTGGGGAACAGCAGGCAATCTACAGGTATGCAGGAAAACTGGGGAACAGCAGGCAATCTGCAACTATGCAGGACACTGGGGAACAGCAGGCAATCTACAGGTATGCAGGATAATGGTGAAAAACAGGCAATCAACAGGTATGCAGAACACTGGGGAACAACAGGCAATCTACAAGTATGCAAGAAAGTGGGGAACAACAGGCAATCTACAAGTACGCAGGATAATGGGGAACAAAAGTTAATATACAGGTATGCAGGACCCTGGGGAACAACAGGCAATATGCAGGTATGCAAGACAATGGGGAACAACAGGCAATCTACAAGTATGCAGTATACTGGGGAACAAAAGGTAATCTACAGGTATTGCAGGACACTTGGGAACAACAGGGAATCTACGGGTATTCAGGATACTGGCAAGTAGAAGGCAATCTATAGAGATGTAGGACACTGGGGAACAACAGGCAATCTACAGGTATGCAGAATACTGGGGAACAACAGGCAATCTTTTGATGTACAAGACACTGGTAAACAACAGGCAATCTACAGGAATGCAGGACACTGGGGAACAACAGGCAATCTAAAGTTATTTAGGATACTGGGGAATAACAGGCAATCTACAGGTATGTAAAACACTGGAGAACAACAGCCAATGTATAGCCATGCAGGAAACTGGGGAACAACAGGCAATCTACAGATATGCAGGACACTGGGGAACAAAAGGCAATCTACAGGTGTGCAGGATATTGGGAACAGCATGCAATCTACAGGTGTGCAAGATAACAGGGAACAGCAGGTAATCTACAGCTATGCAGGATAATGGAGAACAGCAGGCAATATACAGTTATGCAGGACACTGGGAAGAAACAACAGGCAATTTACAGGCAAATAGGACACTGGGTAACAACAGGCAATCTACAGGTATAAAGGATTTTGGGTATAACACGCAATCCACAGGAATGCAGATAATGAAGAACAGCAGGCAATCTACAGGTATGCAGGATAATGGGGAACAGCAGGCAAACTCCAGGTATGTAGGATAATGGTGAATAACAGGCATTCAGAATACTGGGGGCAATCAGGCAATCTACAGGTATGCAGAATACTGGGGAATAACAGGCAATCTACCGGTATACCGAATATTGGGGAACAACAGGCAGTCTACAAGTATGCAGGACACTGGTGAACAACAGCTAATCTACAAGCAGTCAGGACATTAGGGAACAACAGGAAATCTACAGATATGCAGGGTATTGGGAAACAGGCAATCTGCAGGTATGCAAGACAGTGGGATACAACAAGCAATCTACATATATGCAGGATACTGGGGAACAAAATATAATCTACAGGTATCCAGGACATTGGGGAACAACAGGCAATCTACAGGTATTCAGGATACTGGGGAACAACAGGCAATCTACAGGTATGCAGTACAGTGGGGAACAACAGGCAATCCACAGGAATGCAGGATGCTGGGAAATAGCAGGCAATCTATAGGTAAACAAGACACTGGGGAACAGCATACCAGGTATGCAGGATAGTCCGGAACAACAGGCAATCTACAGGTATGCAGGACACTGGGGAACAACAGGCAATCTACAATTATGCAAGATAGTGGGGAACAGCAGGCAGTCTACAAGTATGCAGGGTACTGGGGAACAAAAGTTAATCTACAGGTATGCAGGACCCTGGGGAACATCAGGCAATCTACAGGTATGTAGGATACTGGGGAACAACAGGCAGTCTATTGGTATGCAGGACACTGGGGAACCACAGGCAATCTATAGGTATGCAGGACACTGGGGAACAACAGGCAATCTACAGTTATTCAGGATACTGGGGAATAACAGGCAATCTACAGGTATACAAGACACTGGAGAAAAACAGACAATCTATAGGCATGCAGGAAACAGGGAAACAACAAGCAATCTACAGGTCTGCAGGACACTGGAAAACAGCAGGCAATCTACAGGTATGTAGGACACTGGGGAACAGTAAGCAATCTATAGGTATTCAGGATACTAGGGAACAACAAGCAATCTACTGGTAAGCTAAACACTGGGGAACAATAGGCAATCCACAATTATGCAGGACACTGGGGAACAGCAGGCAATCCACAGGTATGCAGGATACTGGGAAGCAACAGGCGATCTGCAGCTGTGCAGGACACTGAGGAACAACAGGCAATCTACAGGTATGCAGGACACTGGGGAACAGCAGGCAATCTGCAGCTGTGCAGGACACTGGGGAACAGCAGGCAATCTACAGGTATGCAGGATACTGGGAACAGCACGTGATCTACAGGTTTCAGGACACTGGGAAACAACAGGCAATTTACAGGTACAAAGGACACTGGAGAACAACAGGCAATCTACAGATATGAAGGATTTGGCGTATCAGACACAATCCACAGGTATGCATGATAACGGAGAACAGCAGGAAATCTATAGGTATGCAGGATAATGGGGAACAATAGGTAACCTCCAGGTATGCAGGATAGTGGAGAACAACAGGCATTCAGAATACTGAGGACAATCAGGCAATCTACAGGTATGCAGAATACTGGGGAATAACAGGCAATCTACCGGTATACAGAATATTGGGGAAAATTGGCTGTCTACGGGTATGCAGGACACTGGAGAACAACAGCCAGTCTACAACAGTCTACAAGCATTCAGGACATTAGGGAACAACAGGAAATCTACAGGTAGGCAGGGCACTGGGGAACAGGCAATCTGCAGGTATGCAAGACAGTGGGGAACAACAGGAAATCTACACGTATGCAGGATACTGGGGACCAAAATGTAATCTACAGGTATGCAGGACACTGGGGAACAACAGGCAATCTACAGGTATGCAGGACACTGGGGAACAACAGGCAATCTACAGGAATGCAGGATGATGGGGAATAGCAGGCAATCTATAGGTATGCAAGACACTGGGGAACAGCAGGTAATCTACAGGTATGCAGGATAATGGGGAACAACAGGCAATCAACAGGTATGCAGAACACTGGGGAACAACAGGCAATCTACAAGTATGCAACAAAGTGGGGAACAACATGCAATCTACAAGTACACAGGATAATGGGGAACAAATGTTAATATACAGGTATGCAGGACCCTGGGGAACGACAGGCAATATGCAGGTATGCAAGACAATGGGGAACAAGAGGCAATCTACAAGTATGCAGTATACTGGGGAACAAAAGTTAATCTACAGGTATGCAGAACACTGGGGAACAACAGGGAATCTACAGGTATTCAGGATACTGGCAAGTAGAAGGCAATCTATAGATATGCAGGACACTGGTAAACAACGGGCAATCTACAGGTATGCAGGGCACTGGGGAACAACAGGCAATCTAAAGTTATTTAGGGTACTGGGGAATAACAGGCAATCTACAGGTATGCAAGACACTGGAGAACAACAGACAATCTATAGGCATGCAGGAAACTGGGGAACAACTGGCAATCTACAGGTATGCAGGACACTGGGGAACAAAAGGCAATCTACAGGTGTGCAGGATATTGGGAACAGCATACAATCTACAGGTGTGCAAGATAACAGGGAACAGCAGGTAATCTACAGGTATGCAGGATAATGGGGAACAGCAGGCAATCTACAGTTACGCAGGACACTGGGAAGCAACAACAGGCAATATACAGGCAAATAGGACACTGAGTAACAACAGGCTATCTACAGGTATTCAGGATACTCGCGAGTAGCAGACAATCTATAATATATGCAGGACACTGGGGAACAACAGGCAGTCTACAGGTATACAGGATACTGCAGAACAACAGGCAATCTATTCGTCTGCAGGACACTGGGGAACAACAGGCAATCTACAGGTATGCAGGACACTAGGGAACAACAGGCAATCTACAGTTATGAAGGATAATTGGGAATAACAGGAAATCTACAGGTATGCAGGACACTGGGAAACAATAGACAATCTACAGGCATGCAGGATACTGGGGAACAAAAGGAAATCTACAGGTATGCAGGATATTGGAGAACAGCATGCAATCTACAGGTGTGCAAGTAAACAGGGAACAGCAGGAAATCTACAGGAATACAGGATAATGGGGAACAACAGGTATTCTACAGGTATGCAGGACACTGTGAAACAACAGGCAATCTACAGGCATACAGTACACTGCAGAACAACAGTCAATCTACAGGTATGCAGGACACTGGGGAACAACAGGCATTCCACAGGTATGCAGGACACTGAGGAACTGCAGGCAATCTATAGGCATTCAGGATACTAGAGAACAACAGGCAATCTACAGGTATTCAATACACTGGGGAACAATAGGCAATCTACAAGTATGCAGGACACTGGGGAATAGCAGGCAATCCACGGGTATGCAGGGTACTGGAGAACAACAGGCAATCCACAGCTATGCAAGACACTGGGGAGCAACAGGCAATCTACAGGTATGCAGGACACTGGGGAACGCAGGCAATCTACAGCTATGCAGGACACTGGGGAACAGCAAGAAATCTACAGGTATGTATTATACTGGGAACAGCAGGCGATCTACAGGTATGCAGGATTCTGGGGACCAACAGGCATTCTACAGGTATGCAGGACACTGGGAAACAACAGGCTATTTACAGGCACACAGGACACTAGGGAACAATGGGCTATCTACTGGTATGAAGGATTTTGGGTATAACACGCAATCTGCAGGTATGCAGGAAAACAGAGAACAGCAGGCAATCTACACGTATGCAGGACACTGGGGAACAGCAGGCAATCTATAGGTATTCAGGATACTACAGAACAATAGGCAATCTACGTGTATGCTATACACTGGGGAACAATAGGCAATCTACAATTATGCTGGACACTGGGGAACAGCAGGCAATCGACAGGCATGCAGGACACTGGGAAGCAACAGGCAATCTACAGCTATGCAGGACGCTGGGGAACAACAGGCAATCTACAGGTATGCAGGAAAACCAGGGAACAGCAGGCAATCTGCAGCTATGCAGGATGCTGGGGAACAGCAGGCAATCTACAGGTATGCAGGATATTGGGAACAGCAGGTGATCTACAGGTATGCAGGATACTGGGGAACAGCAGGCAATCTACAGGTATGCAGGACACTGGGAAACAACAGGAAATTTACAGGCACACGGGACACTGGGGAACAACAGGCAATTTACAGGTATGAAGGATTTTGGGTATAACACACAATCCACAGGTATGCAGGATAACGGAGAACAGCAGGTAATCTACAGGTATACAGAATAATGGGAAACAGCAGGAAACATCCAGCTATGCAGCATAATGGTGAACAACAGGCATTCAGAATACTGGGGACAATCAGGCAATCTAAAGGTATGCAGAATACTGGGGCATAACAGGCAATCAACCGGTATACAGAATATTGGGGAACAACAGGCAGTCTACAGGTATACAAGACACTGGTGAACAACAGCCAATCTACAAGTATTTGGGACATTAGGGAACAATAGGAAATCTACAGCTATGCAGGGCACTGGGGAACAGGCAATCTGCAGGTATGCAAGACAGTGGGGAACAACAGGCAATCTACATGTCTTCAGGATACTGGGGAACAAAATGCAATCTACAGGTACGCAGGCCACTGGGGAACAACAGGCAATATACGGGTATTCAGGATACTAGGGAACAACAGGCAATCTACAGGTATGCAGGACACTAGGGAAAAACAGGCAGTCTACAGGAATGCAGGATGATGGGGAATAGCAGGCAATCTATAGGTATGCAAGACACTGGGGAACAGCAGGCAGTCTACAGGTATGCAGGATAGTGGGGAACAACAGGCAATCTGCAGGTTTGCAGGACACTGGGGAACAACAGGCAATCTACAAGTATGCAAGATAGTGTGAAACAACAGGCAATCTACAAGTATTCAGGATACTGGGGAACAAAAGTTAATCTACAGCTATGCAGGGCCCTGGGGAACAACAGGCAATATGCACGTGTGCAAGACAGTGGGGAACAACAGGCTATCTGCAAGTATACAGTATACTGGGGAACAAAAAGTAATCTACAGGTATGCAGGACACTGGGGAACAACAGGCAATCTACAGGTATGCAGGAAAACTGGGGAACAGCAGTCAGTCTGCAGCTATGCAGGACACTGGGGAACAGCAGTCAATCTACAGGTATGCAGGATATTCGGAACAGCAGTTGAGCTACAGGTATGCAGGATACTGGGAAACAGCAGGAAATTTACAGGTACACAGGACACTGGGGAATAACAGGCAATCTACAGGTATGAAGGATTTTGGGTATAACATGCAATCCACAGGTATGCAGGATAACGGAGAACAGCAGGTAATCTACAGGTATACAGAATAATGGGAAACAGCAGGAAACATCCAGCTATGCAGAATAATGGTGAACAACAGGCATTCAGAATACTGGGGACAATCAGGCAATCTACAATTATGCAGAATACTGGGGACTAACAGGCAATCTACTGGTATACAGAATATTGGGGAACAACAGGCAGTCTACAGGTATACAAGACACTGGGGAACAACAGCCAATCTACAAGTATTTGGGACATTAGGGAACAACAGGAAATTTACAGGTATGCAGGGCGCTGGGGAACAGGCAATCTGCAGGTATGCAGGACAGTGGGGAACAACAGGCAATCTACATGTCTGCAGGATACTGGGGAACAAAATGCAATCTACAGCTACGCAGGCCACTGGGGAACAACAGGCACTCTACAGGTATTAAGGATACTGGGGAACAACAGGCTATCTACAGGTATGCAGGACACTGGGGAACAACAGGCAGTCTACAGGAATGCAGGATGATAGGGAATAGCAGGCAATCTATAGGTCTGCAAGACACTGGGGAACAGCAGGCAATCTACAGGTATGCAGGATTGTAGGGAACAACAGGCAATCTACAGGTATGCAGGACACTGGGGAACAACAGACAATCTACAAGTATGCAAGATAGTGGGAAACAACAGGCAATCTACAAGTATTCAGGATACTGGGGAACAAAAGTTAATCTACAGGTATGCAGGGCCCTGGGGAACAACAGGCAATATGCAGGTATGCAAGACAGTGGGGAACAACAGGCTATCTACAAGTATACAGCATACTGGGGAACAAAAAGTAATCTACAGGTATGCAGGACACTGGGGAACAAAAGGCAATCTACAGGTATTAAGGAGACGGGGGAACAACAGGCAATCTACAGGTGTGCAGGACATTGGAGAACAACAGGCAATTAACGGGTATTCAGGATACTGGCGAGTAGCAGGCAATTTATAGATGTGCAGGACACTGGGGAACATCAGGCAATCTACAGGTATGTAGGATACTGGGGAACAACAGGCAGTCTATTGGAGTGCAGGACACTGGGGAACCACAGGCAATCTATAGGTATGCAGGACACTGGGGAACAACAGGCAATCTACAGTTATTCAGGATACTGCGGAATAACAGGCAATCTACAGGTATGCAAGACACTGGAGAAAAACAGGCAATCTATAGGCATGCAGGAAACTGGGAAACAACAAGCAATCTACAGGTCTGCAGGACACTGGGAAACAACAGGCAATCTACAGGTATGCACGAAACTGGGGAACAGTAGGCAATCTATAGGTATTCAGGATACTAGGAAACAACAGGCAATCTAACGGTAAGCTAAACACTGGGGATCAATAGGCAATCTACAATTATGCAGGACACTAGGGAACAGCAGGCAATCCACAGGTATGCAGGATACTGGCAAGCAACAGGTGATCTACAGCTATGCAGGACACTGAGGAACAACAGGCAATCTACAGGTATGCAGGACACTGGGGAACAGCAGGCAATCTGCAGCTATGCAGGACACTGGGAAACAGCAGGCAATCTACAGTATGCAGCATACTGGGAACAGCAGGTGATCTACAGGTATTCAGGATACTGGGAAACACCAGGCAATCTACAAGTATGCAGGACATTGGGGAACAACAGGCAATCTACATGTAGTCAGGATATTGGTGACTAGAAGGCAATTTATAGATATGCAAGACACTAGGGAACAACAGGCAATCTACAGGTATGCAGGATACTGGGGAACAACAGGCAGTCTATTGATATGAAGGACGGTGGGGAACAACAGGTAATCTAGAAGTATACAGTATACAGGGAACAAAAGGTAATCTACAGGTATGCAGGACAATGCGGAACAACAGGCAGTCTATTGGTATGCAGGACACTGGGGAACAACAGGCAATCTACAGTTATTCAGGATACCGGGGAATAACAAGCAATCTACAGGTATGCAAGACACTGGAGTACAAAAGACAATCTATAGGCATGCAGGAAACTGGGGAACAACAAGCAATCTACAGGTCTGCAGGGCATTGGGAAACAGCAGGCAATCTACAGGTATGTAGGACACTTTTGAACAGTAGGCAATCTATAGGTATTCAGGATAATAGGGAACAACGGGCAATCTACCGGTAAGCTAAACACTGGGAAACAATAGGCAATTTACAATTATGCAGAACACTGGGGAACAGCAGGCAATCCATAGGTATGCAGAATACTGGGAACCAACAGGCGATCTACAGGCACACAGGGCACTGGAGAACAACAGGCAATCTACAGGTATGAAGGATTTGGCGTATAACACGCAATCCACAGGTATGCAGGATAACGGAGAACAGCAGGCAATCTATAGGTATTCAGGATAATGGGGAACAGTAGGCAACCTCCTGGTATGCAGGATAGTGGTGAAGAACAGTCATTCAGAATACTGGGAACAATCAGGCAATCTACAGGTATGCAGAATACTGGGGAACAATAGGCTGTCTACGAGTATGCAGGACACTGGGGAACAACAGCCAATCTACAAGCATTCAGGACATTAGGCAACAACAGGAAATATACAGGTATGCAGGGCACTGGGGAACAGGCAGTCTGCAGGTATGCAAGACAGTGGGGAACAACAGGCAATCTATACATATGCAGGATACTGGGGAACAAAATGTAATCTACAGGTATGGAGGAAACTAGGGAACAACAGGCAATCTACAGGTATTCAGGATACTGTGGAACAACAGGCAATCTACAGGTATGCAGGACACTGGGGAACAACAGGCAATCTACAGGAATGCTGGATGCTGGGGAATATCAGGCAATCTATAGGTGTGCAAGACACTGGGGAACAGCAGGCAATCTACAAGTATGCAGTATACTGGGGAACAAAATGTAATCTACAGGTATGCAGGACACTGGGGAACAACAGGGAATATACAGGTATTCAGGACACTGGCGAGTAGAAGGCAGTCTATAGATGTGCAGGACACTGGGGAACAACAGGCAATCTACAGGTATGTAGGAGACTGGGGAACTACAAGCAATCTAAAGTTATTTAGGATACTGGGGAATAACAGGCAATCTACAGGTATGCAAGACACTGGAGAACAACAGACAACCTATAGACATGCAGGAAACTGGGGAACAACAGGCAATCTACAGGTATGCAGGACACTGGGGAACAAAAGGCAATGTACAGGTGTGCAGGATATTGGGAACAGCATGCAATCTACAGGTGTGCAAAATAACAGGGAACAGCAGGTAATCTACAGGTGTGCAGGATAATGGGGAACAGCAGGTATTTTACAGGTATGCAGGACACTGGGAAACAACAGGCAATCTACAGGCACACAAGACACTAGAGAACAACAGGCAATCTACAGGTTTACAGGACACTGGGGAACAACAGGCAATCTACAGGTTTGCAGGACACTGGGGAACAGCAGGAAATTTATAGGTATTCAGGTTACTAGGGAATAACAGGCAGTCTACAGGTGTGCAATACACTGGGAACAATAGGCAATCTACAAGTATGCAAGACACTGGGGAATAGCAGGCAATCCACAGATATGCAAGATACTGGGGAGCAACTGGCACTCTACAGCTATGCAGGACACTGGGGATCAACAGGCAATCTACAGGTATGCAGGACACTGGGGAACAGCAGGCAATCTACAGGTATGCAGGATACTGGGAACAGCAGGTGATCTATAGGTATGCAGGATACTGGGGAACAGCAGGCAATCTACAGTTATGCAGATTACTGGGAAGCAACAACAGGCAATTTACAGGCAAATAAGACACTGGGTAACAACAGGCAATCTACAGGTATGAAGGATTTGAGGTATAACATGCAATCCACAGGAATGCACATAATGGAGAAAAGCAGATAATCTACAGGT
>JAWWEG010022244.1:0-11114 GCA_035582685.1 Amphiuma means | reverse complement strand
AATTGGCCTGAAACATCTGGTCCCACTCGGGTATCCTCAGATGGTGTGTGCAGCAATCAGTGGCAAGTAGAATTCCAGGTAAGCACAACAAGTGTGCTAAAACCAATAAAATCATATAAAGTGCAATAAAATCCAAAATATCCCTTATTTTAAAATGACCCCAAACAAGATTTGGCTTAAAAGAAAATTCACCTGAGCAGTAAAAATGCGCTTTACAGAATGACTAACGCCACGTTCAATCAGAATGTACAGCTGCACAGACGCGCTGTGTGTGCCGTTAAATAGGAGAAACTTGTAGTTCAGTTGACCTGAAATGTCTGGTCCCACTCTTGTATCCTCAGATGGTGTGTGCAGCAATCACTGGCAAGGAGAATTTCAGGTAAGCACAAACGTGTGTTAAAACCAATAAAAACAGACATAGTGCAGTAAAATCTGAAATGTCCCTTATTTTAAAATCACCCCAAATGAGATTTGGCTTAAAAGAAAATTCACCTGAGCAGTAAAAATGCACTTTACAAAATGACTGGCACCACATTCAATAAGCCTGTACAGCTGCGTGGATATGCTACGTCTGCCATTAAATAGAAGGAAGTTGTAGTCAAGGCAAAGCCTGGACTATAATAGAAATAAAAGAATTGGCCTGAAACATCTGGTCCCATTCAGATATCCTCGGACTGTGTGTGCAGCAATAAGTGGCAAATAGAATTCCAGGTAAGCAAAATATGTTTCTTAAAATAAATAAAAACAGATAAAGTGCAGTAAAATCTGAAATGTCGTTTATTTTAACATGACCCCAAACGAAATTTGGCTTAAAAGAAAATTCACCTTAGCAGTAAAAATGTGCTTTACAGAATGACTGGCGCCATGATCAATCAGCCTATACAGCTGCACGGATGCGCTGTGTGTGCCATTATTTAGGAAGACGTTGTAGTCCAGGCGAAGCCTGGATTACAATACAAATAAAAGAATTTGCCTGAAATGTCTGGTCTCACTTCGATATCCTCGGACAGTGTGTGCAGCAATCAGTGACAAATAGAATTCCAGGTAAGAAAAATATATTTGTTAGAAACAGATAAAGAGCAGTAAAATCTGAAATGTCGCTTATTTTAAAATGACCCCAAATGAGATCTAACTGAAAAGAAAATTCACCTGAGTAGTAGAAATGCTCTTTACAGAATGACTGGCACCATGTTCCATCAGCCTGTACAGCTGCCTGGATGCACTATGTGTGCCATTAAATAGGAGGCAGATGTCGTCCAGGCAAAGCCTGGACTATAATAGAAATAAAAGAATTGGCCTGAAACGTCTGGTCCCACGCGGTTGTCCTCAGAGGATGCATGCAGCAATCAGTGGCAAGTAGAATACCAGGTAAGGAAAATATGTGTGTTAAAACCAATAAAAACAGATAAAGTTCAGTAAAATCTGAAATGTCCCTTATTTCAAAATGATGCCAAATGAGATTTGGCTTAAAAGAAAATTCACCTGAGCAGTAAAAATGCACTTTACGGAACAACTGGTGCCAAGTTCAATCAGCCTGTACAGCTGCGCGGATGCACTATGTGTGCCATTAAATAGGAGGACATTTTAGTCCAGGCAAAGAATTCGCCTGAAATGTCTGGTCCTACTCTGGTATCCTCAGACGGTGTGTGCAGCAATCAGTGGCAAGTAGAATACCAGGTAAGCACAAAACGTGTTTTAAAACCAGTAAAAACAGATAAAGTGCAGTAAAATCCAAAATGTCACTTATTTTAAAATGACCCCAAATGAGATTTGGTTTAAAATAAAATTCACCTGATCAGTAAAAATGTGCTTTACAGAATAACTGGTGCCACATTCAATCAGCCTGTACAGCTACGCGGTTGCACTATGTGTGCCATTAAATAGGAGGAAGTTGTAGTCCAGTCGAAGCCTGGACTACTATAGAAATAAAAGAATTAGCCTGAAATGCCTGGTCCCACTCAGGTATCCTCAGATGTTGTGTGCAGCAAACAGTGGCAACTTGAATTTCAGGTAAGCACAATACATGTGTTAAAACCAATAAAAACATATAAAGTGCAGTAAAATCCAAAATGTCCCTTATTTTAAAATGACCCCAAACAAGATTTCGCTTAAAAGAAAATTCACCTGAGCAGTAAAAATGCACTTTACAGAATGACTAGCGCCACGTTCAATCAGGATCTACAGCTGCGCAGATGCGTTATGTGTGCCATTAAATAGGAGGAACTGGTAATTCAATTGGCCTGAAATGTCTGGTCCCACACTGGCATCCTCAGACAGAGTGTGCATCAATCAGTGGCAAGTAGAATTCCAGGTAAGCAAAGTTCGTGTGTTAAAACCAATAAAAACAGGTAAAGTGCAGTAAAATCTGAAATGCCTCTTATTTTAAAATGTCCCAAAATGAGAATTGGCTTAAAAGAAAATTCACATGAGCAGTAAAAATGCACTTTACAGAATGACTGGTGCCACGTTCAAACACCCTTTACAGCTGCGTGGACACGCTATGTGTGCCATTAAATAGGAGGAAGTTGTAGTCCAGGCAAAGCCAGGACTACAATAGAAATACAAGAATTGCCTTGAAACGTCTGGTCCCACTCGGGTATCCTCAGATGATGTGTGCAGCAATCAGTGGCCAGTAGAATTCCAGGTAAGCATTACACGTGTGTTAAAACCAATAAAACAGATAAAGTGCAGTAAAATCTGAAATGTCGCTTATTTTAACATGACCCCAAATGAAATTTGGCATAAAAGAAAATTCACCTTAGCAATAAAAATGTGCTTTACAGAATGACTGGCGCCAAGATCAATTAGCCTATACAGCTGCGTGGATACGCTGTGTGTGCCATTATTTATGAGGAAGTTGTAGTCCAGGCGAAGCCTGGATTACAATAGAAATAAAAGAATTTGCCTGAAATGTCTGGTCTCACTTGGATATCCTCGGACGGTTTGTGCAGCAATCAGTGGCAAATAGAATTCCAAGTAAGCAAAATATATTTGTTAAAAACAGATAAAGAGCAGTAAAATCTGAAATGTTGCTTATTTTAAAATGACCCCAAACGAGATCTGGCTTAAAATTAAATTCACCTGAGCAGTAGAAATGCTCTTTACAGAATGACTGGCACCATGTTCCATCAGCCTGTACAGCTGCACAGATGCACTATGTGTGCCATTAAATAGGAGGCAGATGTCATCCAGGCAAAGCCTGGACTATAATAGAAATAAAAGAATTGGCCTGAAACGTCTGGTACCACTCGGTTGTCCTCAGAGGATGCGTGCAGCAATCAGTGGCAAGTAGAATCCCAGGTAAGCACAATACGTGTGTTAAAACCAATAAAAACAGATAAAGTGCAGTAAAATCTGAAATGTCCCTTATTTTAAAATGACCCCAAAGGATATATGGATTAAAAAAAAAATTCACCTGAGCAGTAAAAATGCACTTTACAGAATGACTGGCACCATGTTCCACCAGCCTATACACCTGGGTGGATGCACCATGTGTGTCATTAAATAGGAGGAAGTTGTCATCCAGGCAAAGCCTGGACTGTAATAGAAATAAAATAATTGGCCTGCAATGTCTGGTCCCACACGGTTGTCCCCAGACGGTGTGTACAGCAAACAGTGGCAAGTGGAATTCCAGGTAAGCAAAATATGTGTGTTAAAACCAATAAAAACAGATAAAGTTCAGTAAAATCTGAAATGTCCCTTATTTTAAAATGACAGCAAATGAGATCTGGCTTAAAAGAAAATTCACCTGAGCAGTAAAAATGCGCTTTACAGAATGACTGGTGCCACGTTCAATCAGCCTGTACAGCCGCACGGATGCGCTATGTGTGCCATTAAATAGGAGGAAGTTGTAGTCCAGGCAAAGCCTGGACTATAATAGAAATAAAAGAATTGGCCTGAAATGTCTGGTCCCACTCAGGTATCCTCAGATGGTGTGTGCAGCAATCAGTGGCAAGTAGAATTCCAGGTAAGCATTACACATGTGTTAAAACCAACAAAACAGATAAAGTGCAGTAAAATCTGAAATGTCCCTTATTTTAAAATGACCCCAAATGAGATTTGGCATGAAAGAAAATTCACCTGAGCAGTAAAAATGCGCTTTACAGAATGGCACCATGTTCAATAAGCCTGTACAGCTGCGCAGATGCGCTATGTCTGCCATTAAATAGAAGGAAGTTGTAGTCCAGGCAAAGCCTGGACTATAATAGAAATAAAAGAATTGGCCTGAAACATCTGGTCCCACTCGGACATCCTCGGACTGTGTGTGCAGCAATCAGTGGCAAATAGAATTCCAGGTAAGCAAAATATGTTTCTTAAAATAAATAAAAACAGATAAAGTGCAGTAAAATCTGAAATGTCGTTTATTTTAACATGACCCCAAACGAAATTTGGCTTAAAAGAAAATTCACCTTAGCAGTAAAAATGTGCTTTACAGAATGACTGGCGCCATGATCAATCAGCCTATACAGCTGCACGGATGCGCTGTGTGTGCCATTATTTAGGAAGACGTTGTAGTCCAGGCGAAGCCTGGATTACAATACAAATAAAAGAATTTGCCTGAAATGTCTGGTCTCACTTCGATATCCTCGGACAGTGTGTGCAGCAATCAGTGACAAATAGAATTCCAGGTAAGAAAAATATATTTGTTAGAAACAGATAAAGAGCAGTAAAATCTGAAATGTCGCTTATTTTAAAATGACCCCAAATGAGATCTAACTGAAAAGAAAATTCACCTGAGTAGTAGAAATGCTCTTTACAGAATGACTGGCACCATGTTCCATCAGCCTGTACAGCTGCCTGGATGCACTATGTGTGCCATTAAATAGGAGGCAGATGTCGTCCAGGCAAAGCCTGGACTATAATAGAAATAAAAGAATTGGCCTGAAACGTCTGGTCCCACGCGGTTGTCCTCAGAGGATGCATGCAGCAATCAGTGGCAAGTAGAATACCAGGTAAGGAAAATATGTGTGTTAAAACCAATAAAAACAGATAAAGTTCAGTAAAATCTGAAATGTCCCTTATTTCAAAATGATGCCAAATGAGATTTGGCTTAAAAGAAAATTCACCTGAGCAGTAAAAATGCACTTTACGGAACAACTGGTGCCAAGTTCAATCAGCCTGTACAGCTGCGCGGATGCACTATGTGTGCCATTAAATAGGAGGACATTTTAGTCCAGGCAAAGAATTCGCCTGAAATGTCTGGTCCTACTCTGGTATCCTCAGACGGTGTGTGCAGCAATCAGTGGCAAGTAGAATACCAGGTAAGCACAAAACGTGTTTTAAAACCAGTAAAAACAGATAAAGTGCAGTAAAATCCAAAATGTCACTTATTTTAAAATGACCCCAAATGAGATTTGGTTTAAAATAAAATTCACCTGATCAGTAAAAATGTGCTTTACAGAATAACTGGTGCCACATTCAATCAGCCTGTACAGCTACGCGGTTGCACTATGTGTGCCATTAAATAGGAGGAAGTTGTAGTCCAGTCGAAGCCTGGACTACTATAGAAATAAAAGAATTAGCCTGAAATGCCTGGTCCCACTCAGGTATCCTCAGATGTTGTGTGCAGCAAACAGTGGCAACTTGAATTTCAGGTAAGCACAATACATGTGTTAAAACCAATAAAAACATATAAAGTGCAGTAAAATCCAAAATGTCCCTTATTTTAAAATGACCCCAAACAAGATTTCGCTTAAAAGAAAATTCACCTGAGCAGTAAAAATGCACTTTACAGAATGACTAGCGCCACGTTCAATCAGGATCTACAGCTGCGCAGATGCGTTATGTGTGCCATTAAATAGGAGGAACTGGTAATTCAATTGGCCTGAAATGTCTGGTCCCACACTGGCATCCTCAGACAGAGTGTGCATCAATCAGTGGCAAGTAGAATTCCAGGTAAGCAAAGTTCGTGTGTTAAAACCAATAAAAACAGGTAAAGTGCAGTAAAATCTGAAATGCCTCTTATTTTAAAATGTCCCAAAATGAGAATTGGCTTAAAAGAAAATTCACATGAGCAGTAAAAATGCACTTTACAGAATGACTGGTGCCACGTTCAAACACCCTTTACAGCTGCGTGGACACGCTATGTGTGCCATTAAATAGGAGGAAGTTGTAGTCCAGGCAAAGCCAGGACTACAATAGAAATACAAGAATTGCCTTGAAACGTCTGGTCCCACTCGGGTATCCTCAGATGATGTGTGCAGCAATCAGTGGCCAGTAGAATTCCAGGTAAGCATTACACGTGTGTTAAAACCAATAAAACAGATAAAGTGCAGTAAAATCTGAAATGTCGCTTATTTTAACATGACCCCAAATGAAATTTGGCATAAAAGAAAATTCACCTTAGCAATAAAAATGTGCTTTACAGAATGACTGGCGCCAAGATCAATTAGCCTATACAGCTGCGTGGATACGCTGTGTGTGCCATTATTTATGAGGAAGTTGTAGTCCAGGCGAAGCCTGGATTACAATAGAAATAAAAGAATTTGCCTGAAATGTCTGGTCTCACTTGGATATCCTCGGACGGTTTGTGCAGCAATCAGTGGCAAATAGAATTCCAAGTAAGCAAAATATATTTGTTAAAAACAGATAAAGAGCAGTAAAATCTGAAATGTTGCTTATTTTAAAATGACCCCAAACGAGATCTGGCTTAAAATTAAATTCACCTGAGCAGTAGAAATGCTCTTTACAGAATGACTGGCACCATGTTCCATCAGCCTGTACAGCTGCACAGATGCACTATGTGTGCCATTAAATAGGAGGCAGATGTCATCCAGGCAAAGCCTGGACTATAATAGAAATAAAAGAATTGGCCTGAAACGTCTGGTACCACTCGGTTGTCCTCAGAGGATGCGTGCAGCAATCAGTGGCAAGTAGAATCCCAGGTAAGCACAATACGTGTGTTAAAACCAATAAAAACAGATAAAGTGCAGTAAAATCTGAAATGTCCCTTATTTTAAAATGACCCCAAATGAGATTTGACTTAAAATAAAATTCACCTGAGCAGTAAAAATCCGTTTTGCAGAATGACTGGTGCCACGTTCAATCAGGCTGTACAGCTGCGCAAAAGCGCTCTGTGTGACATTAACTAGGAGGAAGTTGTAGCCCAGGCAAAGCCTGGACTACAATAGAAATAATAGAATGCACCTGAAACATCTGGTCCCACTCTGGTATCCTCAGATGGTGTGTGCAGCAATCAGTGGCAAGTAGAATTCCAGGTAAGCACAACACGTGAGTTAAAACCAATAAAAACAGATAAAGTGCACTAAAATCTGAAATGTGCCTTATTTTAAAATGACCCCACATGAGATTTGGCTTAAAAGAAAATTAATTCACCTGAGCAGTAAAAATGCGCTTTACAGAATGACTGGCGCCATGTTCAATCACCCTGTACAGCTGCACAGATGTGCTATATCTGACATTAAATAGGAGGAAGTTGTAGTCCAGGACTACAACAGAAATAAAAGAATTGGCCTGAAACATCTGGTCCCACTCGGGTATCCTCAGATGGTGTGTGCAGCAATCAGTGGCAAGTAGAATTCCATGTAAGCACAACAAGTGTGTTAAAACCAATAAAAACATGGAATGGAATGGAATGGAAGGTGCTCTTGTATAGCGCTAATTCACAAAAGCATCAAAGCACTAAAACTGGAGAACACTGGTACCAGACCAGCAATCCATCTCTAAATCTTCCTAAAAAACCAAGATTTTAGATTTTTTCTAAACACTAAATAACCTGACACCTCTCTGATTTGCTCTGGCAATTTATTCCACAAAAAAGGGCCAAATACGAGAAAGCCCGGCCACCCTTCCGAAGTCTTTTAACCCTTGGGACAACCAACAAATTAGATCCTCTAGAACGTAACTGTCAAGCAGGACAGTAAGGCATTAATTTATTTGACAAATAATCAGGGCCTGATTTGTGCACTGCCTTATGCACATGGCAAAGCAACTTGAAACGAGTACGACAGTGTACAGGAAGCCAGCGTAACTGATTTCTCGCATGGGAGACATGATCTCTTTCCCTAAGCCCTGTGACAGCTCTAACTGCTGAATTTTGTAGGAGCTGTAGATGATGTTCCATATATTTAGGAATCCCTACTAGAGAGGTGTTAACATAGTCTAGGTGACCGTGCACCACTGACGACATGACAGGGGCATGGTGTTCTTTAGGTAACCATTTTAGAATCTTTTTTGTACGGGAGATCTTAAAATGAGTTGTTTTACAAACCATGTCAATGTGTTTCTTATCGGATAGGTCCTTGTCCGGGTATCTTCCCAAATCACGGACCCAAGTGACAGGGGTAGGGAGACACCCAAGTGAAGGGGGCCAGAAGGCATCAGACCAGAGGTCATCCCCCCCACCGACCACCAGAACCTCTGTCTTATCAGAATTTAATTTCAACCAATTTTGTCTCATCCAGTTACCCACCTCTTCCAGACAGGCACGCAGTCTTGGTGCCTCAGAAGATGTTAAATCGAGGCGCACAAGTAACTGCGTGTCATCGGCATAGGAGTAAAAGATGACCCCGTGAGACTGGATGAGATCTAGCAGAGGCCTGATGTAGATGTTAAAAAGAATAGAGGAGAGGGCGGAGCCCTGGGGAACACCACAAGTGATGGTAAAACTCTGAGAGAAAAAGGTTTAAAAGAAACAACCTGAGTTCGATCAGAAAGAAATGAAACAAACCAACTAAGAACAGAGCCAGAGAGGCCAGCCTCTGCTAACCGGGAGATCATGATGGTATGATTGACGGTGTCAAAGGCAGCTGACAGATCCAAAAGAATCAGCGCCGCAGCACCGCCAGCATCCACGATCTGATACAGATCGTCAAGCACCGATAAGATGACCGTCTCGGTGCTACGAGCAGGGCAAAAGCCAGACTGGCGTGAATGAATAAAACAAGACTCTTCCAAAAAAGATCTAAGTTGGGGAGTGACAAAAAACTCAGCTAATTTTGCAAGAAAAGGAAACAAAGAAATGGGTCTGTAATTGGAGAAGACAGCTGGATCAAGGGAAGGTTTTTTTAACAGTGGAATGACCAAAGTGGCTTTTAATTCCTCAGGAAGAAATCCCATACTAAAAGAATCATTTAGCGCCCTGGCTAAAACTGGAGCCAGAAAACCCTCAAGTGACTTAATCACTTGGACTGGAAAAGAATCCCTGGGGGAGGCTGATTTGATGGAATTAACTGCCAACAGGATTTGATCTGATGTTACTAATTTAAACTCTGTCCAGGAGTTCAATGATGAACGCTCGATGTTAATATTTTCTGGAACTCTTGTGGACTCTAAGTCCCCTCTGATTTTATTGATCTTACTAACAAAAAACTCAGGCAATTTGTCGCACAGGGATTGGTTAGCTACAAGTCCCGTTGGACTAGGAATGTCAGTGAGTTCTGCAATAGTTTTATATTGCGCTCTAGGAGTATTAAGTGCTGCATTGATTTTGGAAGAGAAAAAGTTTTTTTGCAGACTGAATTGCTAATGAGTAGTCTTTCTGCCTCATTTGATAGATAGAATGGGTATTCGCGCTCAGAGACCGACGCCATGCACGCTCGGCCCTTCGGCATGCAATTTTCAGATTCTTCAGATCTAAAGAATACCAGGGATTATGGTTTTTAGATGATCTAGTCGTGGACTTTAAAGGAGCCACCTGGTCTGCAGCTTTGCGCCAGCACAACTCAATAGCACTCAAAGATTTACAATCATCTAGATTATGCAATTTGAGCACAGCTACAATAGAGTCACGGTTGAATCTATTCCAGGAACATCTCAAACACCTCACTACAGGTCTTTCCAATTGCCTATCATTGATCTTTATAGCATAACAGATCAGAAAATGATCAGTCCACTCGATTGGCAAGATACTATCAATACAGATGTTATTCACATTGGAGAAAATGAGGTCTAACTTGTTTCCTCTTTCATGCGTTGGACCAGTGATATGTTGAGAAAAACCTAAATCAGACAGACAGTCCTCAAGATGGGAATTGTTTGTACAATTAAAATCACCCAGAAAAATCATTTGAATAAAGGAGATGAAAAATCAGAAGCCAGATGGTAAAAGTCTTCTATCCAGTTTAAATCAGGATTTGGTGGGGAGCGGTAAATGGCCCCAATACTTAGAGTTGAATTTTCAAATTTACATGCAAGAAACACTGCCTCCATAGACAATTCATGTACAATAGATATTGCGCTGCAATTAATTTTTTCCTTTAATAAAACAGCAACCCCGTCCCCGTTTTTCCGAAATTCGGTTTGAGAATAGGATAACATATCCTGAAGGAACACTGAAAACAATCTCTGGGGAGTCTTGTTCTTGGAACCAAGTTTCTGTACAAACTACCACATCCCAACCATACCTAATAATCAGATCACCTGCCTGTACAGAGTGTGCCCGAAGCGAACGAGTGTTCAGCAAAGCACACATAAGATTGACTGTGTTTTTCCTTGGGCATAAGTTTGTACACAGCGTATGTGAGGGTAAGTTTAAATGCCAGCCAGTGGGCCAGCAAGTGCTAAGGGGGGCTAAGTTAGTCAACCGAAGCCTGCTATAATGACTCATCCCACAACTTTTTACAAGTAGACACAACCAGATAACAAATAACAAAAATCCGCTAGTTCATAACAATAAGTCGGCCAACCATTGACTTACTTTGATGTTCCGGCAGCCGTCTGCGCCCTCCGCACGGTCTAAGCGCGGATGGGCGCAGACAGGCTCGCCTTTGGTGCGCCAACGGCATGCCGCCACACGCATGCTACTAAGGTCCACTAGATAGGCCACCTCCTAGTCCAAAACAGCCACAGACAACAGACTGACCACTACCCAGAGTGGTGCTAAATGGAAGAAAGACTTGCTAAAAAACGCACAAGTTGCGTAAAGATTTAACTCACTACTAAACATTGGTGCAGTATCTTAGTAAATAAAAACAAATTAAATGTAGTAAAACACCAAGGAGTGGGCCTTGGTAGCAGCATTCTTAAGTGACCTGCATCAGCCAGTTCAGCCGCATGGATGCTACTAAGGTCCACTAAATAGGCCACCTCCTAGTCCAAAACAGCCACAGACAACAGACTGACCACTACCCAGAGTGGTGCTAAATGGAAGAAAG
>JAWWEG010022243.1:0-21329 GCA_035582685.1 Amphiuma means | reverse complement strand
GTGTTCTCAGGGACTGTATAGTGTTGGGGCTAGGGAGGGGGGTGGGGATTTACTGCTGTTGGGGTGTGCTCAGAGACTGTATAGTGTTGGGACTAGGGAGGGGAGTGGGGGATTTACTGCTGTTGGGGAGTGCTCAGGGACTATATAGTGTTAGGCCTGGGGAGGGGGTTAGTGGGTTCATTGCTGTTGGGTGTTCTCAGGGACTGTATAGTGTTGGGGCTAGAGAGAGGGATGGGGTATTCATTGCTGTTTGGGTATACTCAGGGACTGCTGTTGGAGTGTGCTCAGAGATTGTATAATATGGGGGTTAAAGAGGGGGTGGAGGATTCACTGCTGTTGGGATGTGCTCAGGGACTTTATAGCGTTGGGGCTAGAGAGAGAGGTGGGATCACTGTTCACCTGTATATAGTTACAATACATGTTATTGGTTTGCATTATTGGCTCCTTTTCATTTCATGTGCATGGGTGTGATTGGTGCATGGCATTGTCATCTGCTGAAAAAGTTCTAGATCAGGCAATCCCACGTGGTGCCACCAGCATCTTGGCCCCTGCCGGCATGTGCATTGTCGCCATCGTCATCATCACTGTCCAACCCCACAGGTGCGTCATCTGGCACAGGTACACACCTACGGACTGTGATATTGTGTAACATGGTACACAGCAAGATGATCTGCCCAACATTTTCTGGTGTGTACATCAGGCACCTCCGGTTCTGTGCAGGCATCTGAACAGTGATTTTAACACTCCAAAGGTCCATTTGATGGTGTTTCTGGTCAAGATGTGTGCCCTGTTGTACCTCTCCAGCGGGCGTGTGGTTGTCCACCTCACTGGTGTCATCAGCCAGGGGTAGAGTGGGTATTCAGAGTCACCTATGTGTGTGAAAGGGAAATGTTCAATGGAAACGACATACCACACATGTGCACATGCCATATGCAGGTCCCACATGTTACTCACCTAGAAGCCATGTATTTGGTCCATCGTCAGTCTGCATGTAGGTATACAGGTTGCTGCTGCACAATATGCAGGCGTCATGGGTTAAACCAGGGTTCTGTGCACACACGTGCTGGATGCAATGTTATGCATCACACACCACTTGTACATTCATGGTGTGTTGCGCTTTCCTGTTCCTTTACACCTGTTCGTGGGCATGTGGTGTCACCAATGAGATGTGTGTGCAGTCGATGCAACCTATCACATTCGGGAAGTGTGCCAGGTCATAGAAGGATGCCTTTGTGTGAATGACACAATTATGGTCAGGGGGCATGTATATGTGTTCATCAACCTGTGCAAGCAGTGCGTTCATGACTTGTGTCAGGATCGCTGAGAATGTTGGCTGTGTCATCCCATGCACAGTCCCGATGGTGTGCTGGTACATGCCGGTCACACAGAAGTGCAGTACAACCATGACCTTCAGCAAAGGTGGTGTTGCTGTGCCAGACCTGTGTGCTGGTATGATTTCATCCTTGATGGCATCCACAATGCTTCTGATGGTGGCCATGTCCAGCCTGTAGAGCGTAAGTATATGTTCAACCATCAAAATCCATGGGTCAAGGCACAACCTTGGGACCCTCCTCCACACCCTATGTGCCACCCTGCCAGAGTGGGGCTGTGCAGGTGCCCTCCTTCTCCTCATGACCTGGTACAGGCATATCTTAAGTTGCAGTAGGTGTGTTTGCATTTCCAGGTACACAATTGTCCCTCTGGTACAGCCCCTTGGGTTGCTGGTCTCTTATACAGTGGTCCCTGTGCTGGGAGATGTTATTACCACCAACTGTGGGCAGATGTTAGTTTTTGCATTTGTTATGTTTAATTTTTGCATTCGTACTGCACATTAGAAACATCTTGATTCAGTGTACATTCCGTTTACCATATGGCCACTTATTTCTTGCATTCCTTCCACTTGCGGTTTGGCCATTTGCTTTATAGTTACGTTTTTCCATTCATACCGTGTGGTATTATCATTTCCCCTTCAGAACACATAACGCATTCCTCCTGATGACCACCACAGTCATGTGGCTACCTCCTAAGCTCAATATGTCCCTCCTTAGCAGTCAATATTTTCCGAACTAAAGAAATATATAATGTTACATCACTGAATGACATCAGTATAGCAAATGTAATTTGCTCATTGGCTAGCACAAATCACATGGCCTGCTGCATCTACAGACTATATTCTTCTACTGACTTTACGGATGCCCTCTTCCTCAGCAAGATCTCATTGTCCATCATCAGTATTGCACCAATTTCTAGCACCCATTTCTTCCACCATTCTTTCAATTGTTCTACCCCAGTACACTCCTCACAAAATATTTAAGGGTACAGCACTAATTTACTTCTTGCAGGAATACTTTGTAAGCACCATCACAGGTTTCATAAATAAAATGTTGTCTGCACTATTGGTGTATATGGCCTTTCTTCGTCATTTCGGGGGCTCAATATTCCCTACAGCTGCTGTTGGGAATATTAACCTCCATCGTGTGCTATAATATCATATACACACATCCAGTGCAGTCAGTATTCCTCACATATACACATTTATCCCCTTACAATACCTAGCTTTATATTGGTTAATTTTACCATTTTACCATCTTGCACATACACTCAACACCATCAGTCCAGGATAAATGACAAAAGCACATGTGAAAACCTTGTTTTAACAGAATTCCTCAGTCTTGGATCACCGAGTGCCTTCAGAATTCCCAATCTAATAGTACAATCCCGAACTTTCTAAATCATAATGTTCTTTAACCAGGAAAAGTTAAAGGTCACGAAGTTGGCCTCATTTCTTTAATATGATTAGAGCCACATTAACTCCTTCATTTCTTCTAGTAACTTCCCTCTCCCATGCTTCTGAAATATGTGCCACTTTCTGTTACACAATGACACTGGATCAGTCTCTCATATGCTATTAATGCCCAATCCAACTACTGAAGTAATCTTCTCGGAAATCCTAACAATGCATTACTAAAAAAACTTTAGATTCTCCAGGATTCAACTGCAAGAATTATTTTCATGCTTGGAAATATGATTACATCTACTCCATTCTCCAAATTCCTCTCTTATTTCCTGTTAAAAAAGATGCCAATTCCAAGCCTCAACCCTCGTGCGCAAAGCCCTGCACAATAACGCTCTGAGATTTCTAATTAAATTGTCATTACACACACTCTGCTTGACATATATGATATTCATAGCTGAATTTTGTTGACCCTCCATTTAGCCACAGGAGGATGCAGATTCTCAGTCTATCTGGAGTTCACTTCCTCACACACACACATGACCTTCTCTCTGAGAAGCTTCAAAACACAGTTCTTCATCTTATTGTGGCATCTTGAGACTATATGATATGTTGTTCTTAACAAATCTAATGAAAGAAGTAAACCTATATACATAGCAGGTCATGTTATTTAACTTATCCGTACCCTTTTTTTATTAATCTACAAGTTGTCTCTTGCAATTTATACTCCTAGCACCTCTTTCCTTTAATATTGAATTATCTCTGGCTGTAACCCTTGTTTTTCAGTATTATGTAAAATCCTATTTACTTGTATTTAATGTAGTTTTGATAATTGTTTTTGTAGTAAGTTCAGATGGGCCCCACCATGTCTCTGAACAAGTTTTTGCATGTGATTCTCTTGGTGATAAAGATCATCTTTACACTTCTATTTTAGCATAGATGTCATTCCCTGTAAGACTTACTTAAATTCTAAGTCAATTTTTCAGCGTCTTACTGTTCTGCATTTCATTTATATCATGTTGGCATTGCTAATATAATACGTTTTATTTTCTTTTTGTGTCACAGTTTGTACATTGCCATTCTTCTACGTCAAACCCAAAGGAGGATGCAAAAAGGACATCTACAGAAAACCAACCTGAACCTCATGGACCAATCACAACCCAAGAACACCAGCAGACAGTAGTAGGTAATGGACAGCAATCAGCAGCAACTCCAACAGAACCAACTGCACCGGCACCATGCCAGATGACAGTACTCAGTGATATTAGTGTTCCAGCTAAAGAGGTAACTGCTCAAAATGCTTTATCAGCAGGTCTGGCAGCATTGGCAGAGGGTGAAAATGCTCTTAAGCAGTGCCACAATATAGGGTCATCAAGGGCCAAACATGCTGTACACCCCTATCAGCTGGTAGTGGAGCTGGAAAGTGACGTTGTGGACAGAGAGGAGGGAGATGCAGCTTTAAGTCCTCTTTAAAAAAAACACTTAAACCTATATGTTTGTTTAAGTTGGTCGTGGCAGCGCCCTTAATCACGGCACCTGAACAAGCGCACCCGAGAACACCTATACGGTAGGATTCATTACAGACTGAATTGCCATATATGTACTGGATATGACACATTACATTGATTATAGCTCTTGGGTGAAATCAGGTTGCTCCTAGCTATAACCAAATTTGTGGCCCCCATAAACTACTTTGAGCTCCTGCTACGAGAATCACTATTTTGACTCCTGGAGCGTTGGACCTGCTAGAGGAACCAGAGTTTCTTTACCATTTTGTAAGCTGATCTGACTGTCTGGTGCTAACGATGAGCTCTATTTGGTTAAATCAACCAATCAAAACCCCCTATTGTCACATTGTGTGTTTTAATTTTATTACAAAATATTGATTATTCCTTGAAAATCTGTATATTCTGTACGTTTTGGGATCTGTATCTCCTGCAGAACACTGGACTTGATGCTAGATCACTAACAAGGAGAGCCAGGGATGCCACGTGAATTTTGTTTGACTGTTACCTGGATACCTAGCCAGTGTACTCTGCACCTAGGAGATACCCATTCTTTGATCTGAAATCCTTTCACTGTATCTCCTTTATGGTGATCGGACTAGTCATATCCTTATAGTTAGGATAGTAGTGAAATTATTTCTTTCCCCAAAAATGTCCAGAGTTGGTGAAGGAAAATCAAAAGAAATGCAAAAACCAGAGAAAATCAGCGACAAAAGAAACAAGCATTGTCATAGCCAACAGTTTTCTGAATACAAGGGAGAGGAGAGCAGAGCAGAGCAGGGTAGAGGAGGGCAGGGGAGGGGAGAGGAAGGGAGGGCAGAGCAGGGGAGAGAAGTGCAGGGCAGAAGACAGCAGCACAGGGCAGGAGATGACACTGTGGGGCAAGGGAAAGCAGTGCAAGTCGGGGATGGCAACTCAAGTCAGGAGAAGACAGTGCAGGGCAGGGGACAACAGTGCAAAGCAGGGGATGATAGTGCAAGGCAGGAGACAAAAGCGCAAGGCAGAAGACGGCAGTGCAAGTGAAGGGGTGTCAAGGCAGGGCAGAGGATGGCAGTGCAGATAGGGCAGGGCAGAGGATGGTAGGGGGTGCCAGGTAGACTGTGTCCTGGTTAGGTAGATATAGCACTGATGTAAAAGTAAATTGGTATGGTGGGATGGCAGGGGCAACAGTGAAAGGCAGGGGACTGCAGTGAAAGGTAGGGGACTGCAGTGCAAGGTAGGGGACAGCAGCACAAGGCAGGGGACAGAAAATAGCCTGTGCTCCTAGTATGTAATTAAAGCACTAACTTAACAGTAGATGGGTCTCATGCTTCAGTTGTTAAGTATAAACACACACACACACACACATGCACACACACCAACGAACATGCATATAGCCAGAGACCTACACGTGCAGACCCACATAGAGAGCCACATTGCACCCCGAGTAGGTAGGCATAGCATTAATGGTATTTTATATAACTATTGTGCCACTATATGTAGGTTATTCGCCCAATAGATAGGTACAGCACACACATTACAGTAGATAGCTATTGTACCACAGTAGGTACAGTGTGAGACCAATAGGTAGAAATACTACTGACATTACTGTAGGTGCCTATCATGGCATAGTAGGCAGGTTGTGCCTCCAAGTAGGTAATTATTGCACTAACATCATAGTAGAATGCTATTATGCCTCAATCGGTAGGTTGTGCCCCCAGTAGCTAGCTTTAGCACTGACATCATACTAGATTATAGAATTTACATTCCCAGTAGGTACTTATGCTGCTCAGATCACTGTACATAGCTATAATGCCTGCGTGGGTCAGTTGTGTCCTAAATAGGTAGGCAAAGGGCTGATGGCACACTAGGTAGCCATGTGTAGCAGTACATGTACTGTGGCTCCAGTAGGTAGTTACACTGCTGACATCATATTGTGGTGCAATCAGTAGGTTGTGCCTACAATAGGTAGGTGCAGTGCTGATATCATGGTAGATAACTATTACTGTGCATTACCTAAGTTGTGCCCCAGTACGCAGATACCTACAGACACAAACAACTATTGAGACACACAGACACAACCCCCCTCAACAAACAGGTATATATAGTGCCCCCATAGGTAGGTATAGCAAGAATGGTACTGTAGATGGCTATTGTGACCTTATAAGTAGATTATACCCCACGTAGGTAGGTACAGAGCTCACCTTACAATAGATAACTATTATGCCCCAGTAGGTAGGGTGTGCCCCTAATAGGTGGGTACACATACACTCACATCCATACACACCCACAGTCACCCATCCATCCACTCACAGTCACCCACCCACACACAGACATGTACACACACACACCCACACACGCAATTGCCCGCACTCTCCCCACCCACATACAAAGTCGCTCAACCACACACACACAGATCTGCCCATCTACACACACAGTCACTCATACACAAACACTTACAGAGTCACCTGTCCACACACATACAGTCACCCATCCACACATACACACATACGATCACCCATCCACACAAACACAGTCATCCACACACACACAGACACAAAAATGCACATACACAGTCACCCATCCACATACACACACACAGTCAATAATCTGCACACACATAGACACCCATACACACACACATTCAATCATACACACACACACAGTCACCCATCCACATAAACACACAATCACCCATCCACACACACACAGTCACACTTCCACACACACAGAGTCACCCAATGACAAACACAGTCACCCATCCACACACACACAGTCACATATGTGCACACATGCAGACATACACACTGTCATCCCTACACACACACACAAACACACAGTCACCCATCCATGCATGCACACAAACTTACACACACACAGAGTCACTCATTCACACACACATGCAGCACATGGGAGTGGGGGAACAGACAGATATAGGGATGGGAACACATGAAGGACAGTGGCCATGGTGCACACAGAGGTTTGAGGGTAGGAGGCACATAGGGGCCTAGGAGTACACAGAGCTGACAAGTTTGATCATGAGATTGAAGGCTTTCATAGCTTTGTATCACTTCCTATGTATTTTCTATGATGGTAGGCATTTGGGCACGTGGGTATAGGATGCAGTGCTGACACTTTGAGTAAAGTTGAGGGTGTGGGGGTATACACCATGTTGTATCTTGTGCTTGTTGTAGATGGTCACATCCTGCAGTGATCCAACCATTGCAGCAGTGCCACTTCTGTCTGAGGACCGGCAGAGCTCAGAGGTCAGATGAAGGCAGTGTGGCTGAAGGTTCAGGCATTGGCATGATGCTGGTTGTGCTTACGGCCAGAGGGGAAGAACTCCTGCAGTGCCTGTGTTGAGATCATGCTGTCCCAGTCACCCTCATATAGGCAGCTCAACATAGTGCTCTGAGGAACGAAGACCTCAAACCCTACAAGACACCTACTAAGGTGTACAGACACCAGTATGAATTTTTTGCTTTAAGTACAAGCTTTCACTGACATTTGGGGGAGTTCTTGGGGCATGGTAGTGTAGAAAAATTGTAGATTGGGGTCAGATGGAGAGAGAGACCAACCGGTTTACTCAGAAATATGTCGATGAGCTTTTTAAAAAGAAGTCAGTTTTATAGGATAATTCAGCAGGTGTTAATAAAGAAGGATTGACTGTAAAAGATGAACTGTTAAATATTAAAAAATGGGAGGCCCGTAATTAAATTCATGGGTCACTCATGCTTGAATACCTTAGGGCAAAACTTCTACCACAGGGCCAGATAGTCCAGAATCATCCAAAACTATTTTTGGATAATAAGAGTTTTTTTATTGGAGTGGAGTGTGATTGCTACAAAATGTAATAGGGATTGGCTGTGCTTAATCGTGGAAACGTCAGAGTGTACAGCAGGCAAAATCATAGAGGAATTTAAAAGGAAAGAAGAGGAAGAAAAACAGAAGGTTTCCACAGCAGAGTGGAAAAAGAAAGTAGGAGGGATAGAAAAAGAAGGGAAGGAGTTTTACTCCAGTTTAATTGAAGAGGAACTTAAAAAGCTGAAGAAGGAAATCTAAAATTTTAAGATTGAAAAAATCCACACATATCTTGATGATAAGTACCTTGAGAAACTAAAACAGGAACAGCAGAAGGGTGGATGGCGAATTAGATTCTGCGGTTATTCATATAGCAGCTATTTGAATGAGGAGGACAATCAGGACCCTTGTTCTTACAGGTCTGCTTTTCAAGAAAGAGGGTTGTGCTGTCCTTTTTTCGGCAGGCACAGAGGAAGATTCCAGTACAGACGGATGTAGATGTAAGTTTAAAGGAACAGCCACTTGTCGTTAATATTTCCTCATATACTCCTTCGCTAGAGAAACAACACATTTTGTATTTAGGGTTAAGATATTTTCCCACTTTCTTCCACAACCCCTTTGGGTGTCATCAGGAGTTGAATGATTTCATTAGGAATAGCAAGCTGAGAAGTTTTTTGGAGATTCTCAAGAAACAAACAGAGAGAATCAAACTGACTTAAGAACCCCTTCCTCTTTTGTCCCTCCACCCCAGAATATTCATCCAGAAATCAAGGTGTTTGAGAATCTTGTTTTGAGAGACATTAGGGCCCTGGAAGCTAGTAATAATAATATGGTTCATACAAATTTGACGAAAAAACTAAAACAGGCCTTAGCTTCTTTACAGTCTAATAATGCCATAGTAATCAAATAAGCAGATAAGGGTGACGCAACAGTTTTACAGGACAAGCAGGCATATATGCTTGAATGTTGCAGTCACCTGAATGATACCGAGTCCTATGTATGGCTGGACAAAAATCCAACCAGGGAATTGCAAAATGAGATATTTAGAGAGGTAAGTTTGGTTTTAGATGACGGATATATAAGTAAACAAGAAGCTGATTTCCTAATTTAAAAAGAATCCACAAATACCGCTCTTCTACACGATTCCAAAAATACATAAGAACAGGATTCCAGTGCCAGGTAGACCAATAGCATCGGCTATTAACTCTGTGTTGGAGCCATTGTCGATCTTCGCAGATTGGTATTTACAAACAGAAGTGTGTAAATCTTATTCTTACATTAAAAATACCACCGCCGCCGCCGCGATACAATCAGTAGAAGGTTTTGATTTGATATTGAAAATAACCTGTTTATAACTATAGATGTAGAGGCATTGCATGCAAGACTCCCACAGACCGAGACAATTGAGAGAGCGATGGGTAGATTGAGACAAAGAGAAGACGCCTTGGAGATACCTTTATCTTTCATAGAGTGGTGCATTACTTTGGCCTTGAGCAAAAATTATTTTCGTTTTGGCCAAGACTTTCTTTAGCAAATCAAAGGCATGGCTTTGGGTGCCACGTTCACACCATATTTGCCTAATATTTATGTGGATACCCTGGAACAAGCATGTATCTATGATGGAGAGGTGAATCCTTTTTTTACAAAATATTCGACTATATAAACATTACATCAATGATATATTGGTCGTGTGGGAAGGAGATGAAGATTCAGCTCTTGGTTTTATACAATGGCTCAACACTTATGACCAACATTTAAAGTTTACTGGCCAGGTTTAGAATCACAGCACTACCTTTCTTGATTTGGAGCTATATGTGAGGGGAGATCAGATCAACACCATAGTATTTCGGAAGGCTACTGATTGTAATGCTGTCTTAAATTATAAAAGCTTTAATCTAATAGCGCTTAAGAACAGCCTCCCATACAGCTACTTTTTACGGTTTCAGAGAAACTGTACTAATTTACAGGAATTTCAAGAACAGTCCGAGATGGTAAAATCAAGATTAAGAGAGAAACATCATCCTGATTCAGTAATACGCAATGCGTACAGGCGGGTGAAGCATGCAATCAGGAATGATTTGCTGACGGAATGCACTGAAGAAGAGCTAAGTGAACAAAATCAGTCAAGGCTAGTATGCGTTTCTACCTTCTCGCATTTATCATGTAGGCTTCAGAACATTGTGTTGAAACACTGGCATGTTCTTAATGCTGAGGAAAAGTGGACTGATCACCCCATGTTTGATTACAAGAGATCCAAGAATATTAGAGACATCTTGGTACAATCGGATATTCTTGAAAAGATTAACAGTGGATAAAGAAGCTTGCAGAGTTGGTGGGGCCTCCCAGAAGTGACTGGCCACTTCCATGTGAAAATTGTTCATTCTTTCCTTACACAACAGTGATTAAGGAATTTTGTATCACAGACAACAAAAATGAGTGCTTAAAGATCTTACAAACTGTAACACAAAAAATGTAATCTATGTAATCTGCTGTCCCTGTGATATGATCTATGTAGGGAGAACAAAGAAGGCAATACGGATTAGGATAGTAGAGCATAGGTGTGCGATTAGGAACTTGGTGTTGTCGGCTCCATTGGTGCAACATTTTGTAGACTGCGCTCACACTGAATTTGACCTATGGTGGTTTGTGCTGAAAAAAGTTACATGGAGAAATGAACAGCACACAGAAGGGTTATTGGACTTAAAGGACAGACAATGGATTTTTTCTTTGAGGTCCAATATCTAGGGCCTGAATTTGACCTCAGATTCTTTTAGATGAACCATTATGATTAGATCAGATAATGTGCTCCCCTTTTCTTTCTCTTTCCCCTCCCACGGTTTATTGGCACTCAAGCACGAGGCATAGATTTGTATATGAGGGAGATTGAAGTGATATACATCTGTTGTATTATTGATGAGTCTTTTGCACACATGATTAACAATGCCACTATGAGGTTAGGGGTGTCATCCTTTGTAAAATAGCAGATGCAGTTAATGAAAACTTCTTTTTCACAGAGCCACTAGGTTTTTTGCAAGAGGGATATATAGAACGTTGGATCTTTCCTTTATTAACAAGAATGGTTTCTTGTGGGGTTGGGACAGATACCATCTACAATGGAGATGGCCGTGGTGCATGCTTCCATATGTCAGCCCTTGGTATGGATATAATCAGATACATAACGACATGGTATAGAAAAATAAGGTATATGAAAAATGGGATAGAGCTCTTTCTTGAATAGCAAGATTGGAATACTCATGTTCCATTAATCCGTATGGTAGTGGATTCTTTTGATGAAATGAGTTCCAAGATGGAGTCTCTAGTTATGGCAGCATCCTGTTTCAAGATGGCTGCCATATACCATGTGAGTTAGGAAGCCTAATCAGGAATCAGTATTCAGTATATATGGAACCCAAGCAATGGGTTGAGTTTTCTCTTGCTGAGTTGAGGGGAGAATGGAAGGTGGTAGTACTTAGAGAGCATCCTTGTTACCCTGGTCATTAATGGAACACTTTTCTTGAGGTTAGTTGGCAAAAATATCATACGTTTTGGTACATGAAAATAGATGAATAGGTTAGCTTTAAGTAATTCTGTTGTACATTTCACAGATTCTATATTGGCCCAACGTTTGAAATAGAGAACAAAAAAAACGTAGTGGTAGAAACTTACCTGTTGCATATGAGTGTTGATTTTTTTCCCTACCTCTTTTGAAATTAAGCATGCAGTTTAGTATTACATGTTTATGGGGTTAGGCTTTTCAGGTTATATGTGACTTTTCTGTAATATTTTGTAGTCTGCCTGTAACCTTGAATGTGCATGGAGAGTAACAATCTTTGAGATGTGCGACTATTAATGTTTTAACCATTGAATGTGAGTGCGGAGGTTCCATCCCCCCTCTGAAATTATACTTGTAGTTAGACATCACATGTCCGTGGGGTAAGGTTTTAAAAGCTGTTTGTTTTTTTCTGTAGCTTGTTGCAAGCCTGCCTGGGGCCTTGAAAGTTAACATCTTCGGAGGTGAGAGGTTAGTAACCATTAGAATCTGAAATTTAGGAGAGAGGGTAGAGTGATTATCTGGTTTTCCATTAGACCCGCACATAGAATTTAGTGTATAATGAAATGGGGTGGGCTGACGGATTATGTATATAAAGGAAGGTTCCCATGTGGAAAAAGGGTGAGTACTACTACTGGTATATTTATAGGTAAGGCTATAAAGCCTAAGGGAAAATAGTTGAGCTAGAAACATTGTGAGAGCTACAAAGTAACACTGTTCATGGATGTTGGGGGTTGAGTTAGTAAATAAAACCAAATAAATGCCTGTGAGTTTATTACACTTCCTAAGTATAATGTTAGAAAGTTATATTCTTTTGACAGAATTTGGAGTCCATTTAGAGAAAGGGAACCTCAGCGTGAAACAAAGTATCTAGCAAAGGATCTACAGTAAGGGAACCTTGTTTTCTTAGATACATGGAAGTGACTTAGAATAAAGGAGAAAGAGACTAAATGGGGGAAGTGCACACAGGTATTTTTCATTTGATTTTTTTAGTTGCCATATGGACAAGAAAGTGATAAGAAAAGGTTTGGATATACCCGTGCTGCAGAGGGCTGTGATCTGGTAAAACATATGCAGGGTAACTTAAGTACCATTTTTTGCCTATGTTTGAAGAGTTAACATTGGTTTTTGTACACTGCTGTGTCTTTGGCACTCCCATGTGTGAATTTCAGACTTTAATACCTTATGTTTGGTTCTGCAATGGTTTGAGATGAGTGGGTTTTCAATGTACAGTCATTATTGTTTGTGACAGTTTAGGGTACTCGATTTGGTGAGGGCTTGGTGCCTGGTATGGCCCTTTCCCTCACCGATTTATGGATTTGGTCTAGACTTGGTTGAAGTGAGTACAGCCAGTGTAGGAAAGTACAGATTCACAAAATGATTCTCAATAATGTTCTGAAAATGTATTAAATAAGTGACTGTTTGATATACTATTTAGTCTAAAATGCACATGTTGCTATTGGACTGCTAATCATTGGATGATCTTAAGACGGATAGGATCATATCTTTTTGTTTGATTGATGTAGGATTTGAAGCAGGGGATTCTTTGTAAAAAGTTTTTAATGTGGATGATTTTTGTAATAAACATGGTTGGAGAATACTATTGGTACCGTTTTTTTGTGGGAACCTTTGTAATTAACATAATTGAGGTTAAAGTGGTATGTTGGGGTCCCTGTTTTTGTAGAGATATTTGTATATAGTATCCCGACAATCATAACCTGCTCTCTTTTTCATAGGGAAAGCATAACCTTTCATACCCCTCCAATCTTGGAGGAACACATCCGTAGCAAATGCTTCTGGATCCAGGTTCCACATGCAAAATCTTTGTGTTTCACTGTCAGCATTGTTGCAAACAAATCTACGTCCAATGGTCCCCATTTCTCTTGAATCTTCAGAAATAGATGTCCCTTTTCAGCATCCAATTGCTTGAATATTGCAAATGACGTAAACTCCAATCTGCCTTTCCATTCTGCACCCCTGGCAAATGCTCCGCCTTCACTACTATGTTCTTTTCCAAATAATACTCACACGTCTCCTGAACTAACTTTACCAATTTCTGTGACCTTGTTCCCCCTAGGTTGTTGATACAACGTACTGCTGTCACATTGTCTATCTTCAGAAGTTCAACCTTCTTGGTCATTCCGCCCTAGAAACTCTTCAAAGCAAACAAGCCCACCTTCATTTCTAAACAATTGATATGCGTCTTTTTCTCCTATATTGTCGAAAGACCTTCTGTTATTTTTGAGTCCATACGAGCATCCTAACTTGAACCACTGGCATACGATTCTCTCACAAAATCTGGAAGAGTGGCAAAAAATCGCTCGACCATTCCAAGCATTCATATTGTCTTCTTCACAAATCTGCCCTGAATGAATCTGGCAAGATAATGTAACTGTGATACCACAATCCCTAACATAAATTTGCAGATTGCACTCTCTGCATTATCCTGAAATGCAAAGGACCTGAGAAGACAGTCTGAATAGAAGATGATAGTAAACCAATCAGCTTTGCCAGCCTTCTCAACTGCACAGCGTCTACCTTTAGAAAGTAATCAATTCTTGCTGCAGTCTTAGAGCTTGTCTTCTAGGTACTGTAACTCCCCAACTCCTGCTTCTATGACAAAACCCAAGACATCTATAAACTGAGTTAGAGATGTAACATATTTCTTTTTGTTAACTTCGAATCCTAAATTCTCTAATATGCTCACAGCCCACTCCAAATGTTCCAAAACTTTGAGGTATTCCTGTGATAGTATCAAAATGTCATCCAAGTATACAATAAGATGTACATCTCTCTGTCACAGATAAGCCACAACAGGTCTTACATGAGGCCAAATGGAAAGCAGCGGAACTGCCCCAACTTGTGTTTTCATACAAACTTTAGAAATGTTTGATGTTGTGGCATGATCTGGACTGTGAATTATGCGTCTTTCAAATCCAAATTTACCATCCGGTCCCCTTTTTGTAGAATGTCCCGTAGAAGGTGAATCTCTTCCATTTTGAAATGATGGTAAAAATCCAATTGTTCAGCTTTTTTAGATTTATTACTGAAGCATTAGAACCTTGCTGAGAGAGCTATAACATGAGATAAGTGCCCAAGCAAAGGAGAGGATTATACCTGCCTTCCAGGTATTTAACTCACGCTATAGCCCAATCAGCAAGGTTCTAATGCCATTAGAACATTGAACAAACGCTGCACCTTCCCAAAAATATTTTAGAACATAAGAGGGAATGTGCAACATTTGCCCAAAGACACAGTGATTTCTCAGCCTAGCTGATTGGAGAAAGAACTTTCAGAGTTTTTTCTTCAGTAAACTAGTTGCTGGGGAAACATATCATGGCTTAAAGCCTGGAATGATTGCATTATCTTCTATGAAGACAGCACCATTCCAATGTTCTAATGGGCAGTGACCTTTATTTTTCTTTTTTACATGGAAAATATAGCTTAAAAAGCCTTTATTCTCCCAATTTGCTAACTCTGTAGCACACCTTTGAAACATTTCTGAAATCTCCTTCTCCACCAGTAGCTTCTTCTTCTGCTCTAAACAATTCCTCATCCTGAGGATCCAGTACAACAAAATCATCAGTCTGAATTATCTTTGAGATACTTGGGTTAACTTGAGCATGTTTTGCATTTTTTGCAGGAATGTAATCATCATCCGATGAATTCTAATTGTCAGCATCACTGTTGGAGGAAAATGACCTAGGAGAAACTGAGGAGTCTCCTGCCTCTACATAACCATTTTATTACCTCTGGATCAGAGGCCTGATCTCGGAATCTGAACACAGATCCTTTCTTCTTTCTGGCCTTTGAAATAGCACCACTCTTTTTATGTCTTTTCTTTCTGATATTTCTTTCTCAAAATTTTAGATTTGACCCTTCTTTTTCTTGGTCTTTTCTCTTCCTACATGTAATCTGAATCATCAGATGATGTATAATAACTCTCTTCCGATCTAGACAGGGGTTTCCTTTTTTTCTTTGTCTCTTTCCTGTCTTTTTTTCCTTGTCAGCCATCACCTGCAGCATGGACTTACTAACAGTTTGAGCAATTATGCTTTTAATTTGCTCTTCAGTCAATAAATTTGTTTGTGGCTCCTGCGATCCAGTTCGTTGATTAACATCATGCATAATCGTTGTGCCCCTCTGGGCAGCCACACATCCTCAGTGGCGAAGTGAAGCGGTGTTTTGTGACTGGAAGAGATAAGAACGCCCAAGGAGCTGTGTGGAGCCTCTGGAAGACTTCCTGAAAGGTAAGTTGCCTAATAAATATGTTATATCCTCTTCAATGTATACATCCATCTCCAATGCGTGCAGGCAGTTGTAATGGAGGACACGATCTGACAATGGGAACTTGAAGTCCCATGTCAGCGTGCACCCTCTAAATGTCTCATAGATTCCTACCGGCCTAACAGCAGCATGAGGGAACTCTCATTCATTTGTGCTATGGTTCAAAATGTAACACGGCCACAACAACTCAGTGAAGTTCTGAACACTGGACCGGAGCCCTAGTGTTACGGGGAGAAAAGCAATTTCCGCAAAAGTGGGAAAAACTAACTAAAAATGCCACCTTTGGGAGCCTGTAAAACCCCCAACCCACCTAAACTGGTCACAGACCCAAATGGGGAAAAAGACACCTACCATTTTTTTAAAAAATGTACATGACAACCACTTTCATCAATCATCAACCAATCACATTTAAAAGCTTGAAATCACACAAACCATGTAACATTACAATAAACCAGTGAATCCTGGGAGCTTAACATGCATAGCACTTAATGAGGAGCAGCAAATGAAAAGAGGATGAGTTCTATAAGCATGATGGGATATGCTCTAAAGTTCTTTTAAGTTTATGTAGTGATGCTAGGAGAAGCTGCAAATAAACATTTGCATATAGGGTTCACATATGGGTCCTGACATGAAATAAGCTTTTGTCTTCATTTTTGAAATCCCCCATGAACGAATGAACTTTAAGGTGATGGGGAGCTTGTCCCATTCCTGAGCACCCAGATAAGGTATCATACAATGTCCTTTTCTGTGTCTCTTAATGGCCAGGACAAAGACCTGAAATTGATAGCTTCCTCTTCTGGTTCTGGGGCATCTCAGCTCAGTAAACAAAGCTTGGGAATACTTGGGTCGCCGAGTTTCATGTAACCTTCACTAGTCAAATGTCACCAGCTTCAGTCTCATTTGGAGCTTGGTGGGCAGCCACTCGAGACTGACATCTGGCATTGGAAACTTGGTCTGAATAACATAACCCTGAGATGAGCCAAATGGCCCAATTCTGAATCTTTTGTAATCTGTCTGGTGTTTTTTATGCACACCAACAATAAAGCTGTTTCAATAGAAGATCTTAGCACAGACAAAAGCCTGAGAGAGGATCATCTGATGGTCATATTCCAGTAGAGAGATCAGCTTTGGCAACTTTATTCAGCTGATAGTGGAATGACTGTACCACCGCCTTCCTCTGTGTGGTCTTGATGAACTGGTATCCATCTTCACTGGGAAGGGGATGTGCACATGGAAATGGGTCAAGAAAAGGAAGGGCAGCATAAGGCCCAGGGGATAGACAGAAAGATATCGGTCTTCACACACTGAGGCAGAAACAGTTGTCCCTCATACACTTTTGCACCTGCCTCAGACACATATTGATCCTATCCCTGTCAGCCACATCCAGGTGGAGATCAAGGAGGATCTGGGTATCATTGGCATATATCTGAAAATGTTAACCAAATTCTTCCAGGATCAAAGGCAGGGGAGTCATGTAGACATTGGAAAGTGCCGAGTCTGATAGGTTACCACATCCCACAGGTTGTGGCCTAGTTCATGTTAAATCTAATCTGACCTGTTGCATCTTGCTTGTAAAGAATAATCTGACCCAACTCTGAGCTGGGCCCAACAATCCAGACAGAATCTTTAATTGTTGAGGCACAATATTATTGCCTACTGCATCAAAGGCAGAAGAAAGATTGAGCAGGACAGTTGATAGGAAGACAGGACAAGAAGGGACAGGAATATAATGCTGTGCCCCTCCTTAGACCTGACATAGCCAGATGTGCAAGCCCATTTGGCATGTCCTGTGGGCATGCCCATCGAGTGCACATGGTGCGGACCATCCCAGCACAGTCTTGTGGTGGCAGTGGGACATAGTTGGAGGGCATGATCTTGTTTTCTGTGTTTGGGGAGAACACCCTGCCACAGCATTCTCCCTTACATGAGCAGGCCTTGTCATACCTCCAAGGATGGCCATTTTGCCATGTGTTACTCTTTTGGCAAATGATTTGAACAGAATGTCTCAAGAAAAGCAAGAAACTTGCAAGCCTTTATTTTGTTAGTTACCTCACACACAATTCATGAGATAAATTTAATCACATGAGCCATTAAAACTACTTCCTAAATAATCTATATGTTCATCTAGTTGCAAAATAAAGTGCAGAGGATTGGGTTTCCTGTACATATTTCCTCAAGTAATTTGTAACAAATCATTGCTTGTTGAGATAATTTGATAGCAGCGACCATTAGGTGGATGTAGGTAATACGGTTATATACCATTTTAGCAGAGTGAGTATAGCGCAGATGTTGGTCGCTCTTTAATCACTGTGCTGAAAACAGACAGCAGATGGGCTAGGGGATAGCCCATCTGTTATCTAAAATCAAAGGAGGTGTGGGGGTCTCCCCGCAGCAAGAGGGGTTGTGGAGGTCTCCCCCGCATTGAATTCAGCACATCAAATAAAGTGCGATTAACGTCTGTGCTGAAGTCAATGCACTAAATTCACTCCGAGCCAGTAATACATACTCATGACCTAACCCCATATAGCCAATAAATATCCCCTATTGTAACTAAAAAAGAAATAAATCAACAATAAAGAAACAAATCAGTGTTCCTACACATCACAGGCTCAATTGTAATCTATACACCAGTACACAGGATAAAAATAAACCCAGCAGACATGTATAAAGAATTGAATTCCCCCTTAGTAGAGATGGCGCATATCACAATGGCTGCCAGTTGTGATGCTCAAGGTCATTCAAACCACAAAGATCCCTGGCTGGTCATTAGTTCCTTGGGTGTACTGAGCAATCACCAGGCACCTTGGGATTGATTGTAACCAACATCTCCTTTGATCCAACAAGGTCATTTCATTATAGTGCCCCTGTGTGATGAACAGCTGTAACTCATAGCGGTAACAAAGGGACAGAAGACCTTGTTAATATCAATGTTGGATTCCTTTACTCTTGGACTTTTTTTCTGACCATGAGGCAGAGGACCTAAAATGGCAATGGTTTATTATTTCTGAATACATACAACTGACCAGGGTCATACCAACACGACCTAAAATGGATTTTGTTATTCGAGTCACCATACTCTCAAAAGAACTTTGAAATACACCCAGGCAAACATAACATGTAAAACATAACATTGAGGAAAAGGAGGTCTCTCATTCACTACCCAATATAAAGTATCCTAATGTGTACTACCACTGCTAAAAATAAAAATTTTGTTGTGAAAAATATACTTTCACTCTAAAACACTGGTTACTTCTGTAACATAACTAGTGTCTAAAATTTACAAAAAAAATCTAAACAAACATCACAATAGTGCCCTTGAAACATCATCCTCTGGAAACATGTTCTTCACCCTAAAATGAATCATTCTGTACAAATATTACTTCCAGGCTGGCTCAACCTAAAATTCCATAACTTGGTAATTCTGGAGTTAACCTCTCTACCTTGAAAATAGGATTCTTTTAGATTGTTTCCTAGCATCAGGTCAGAGTTACAGAAAGTAACAAGATATGAAAAAGCATGTTTACCAAGGGACAGTTGGCATTAATTTGGAGAAAAGTTGTATGTTTTCTAAAACAGCCAGTAAATCTTCTAGGCAATATATACAGAAAGACATTAGTCCAAATATAGGTCTTGATCAATGCTTTCATACAAAATTACAGTGGGGAGTCTCCAGGGACACAAACAATGTTTGGAAAACCAATATCTTTTCCCAATCATTCATATGGGGAACATCTGCTACCAGCCCTGAAGTGTATGTATGTATCTGGGCCAATGCTCTGGGTTAATCCTGGACAAAGATTGGCTCTTATTACTAGAAAACCCCTGCCAATCTCACAGGAATATTCTAATCATTATCTTACTACAAACACATTCTAGTATACAACCAGGAGCTCCAGATATAACCATTATCCTGCTATGCTGAATTGGGATACTCTCGGTTTAACCACCATTAGGGACACACCCAAGGACCATGTGAGATATCTAAACCTCAATTATTCCCTTTATACCTCAAGCCTAGTGACCAGAAATAACATTCAAAACTGATCCACCTAGCCCTCCCAGTAAAGCTGGGGTCTCACCAATAATAGCCCCTCTTCAAGTTTCTAATCCTCGAATATAAATATGTTTATTGGCTGCACCTCTACCTGAGTGAAGTTATCTCCTGTTACACACCCTCTTCCTCTTGGAGCTTCAAAGCTTTACTGTAATGTAATGTCTGTATTTGTAAAGCACACATACAAAGGCATCAAGCAAAAGCCTTTTGAAAAAGATGCCTTTTTAAATGTGTTCTGAAACTAAGGAGAAAATTTTCGATGCGTATGTCCAAGTGTAATTCATTCCACAATTTGCCAACAGTGCAAGCAAGTCTTCTGACACAGTAACAAATTTTGCAGAATCATGGCAGCTTCAACAGCATAAACTGCTCAGAATGCAGAGCTCTACCAGGAACATATTTAATTATCTTAGAAGTAAGAATCGATGGCCCAACATTGTGCCAGACTTTATAGGCCAGGCGCAGTGCTTTGAAATCTATTCTATATTTAACAGGTAGCCAGTGGAGGGACTTCAGAGATGGCTGGATGTGTGCTCTCCACGGGAGCCTAAGAATCATTCTTGCTGCTGAATTTTGGACTCTCTGAAACATCAAAAGTTTATATTTAGGTATATTTAAAAATAAAATATTACAATAATCGGTCAGGGCAGAGATAAAAACTGAAAAACACGGATTTGAAGATTCAGAGGGATCAATTTTAACACTGGGTTTAAAAGTTTTAACTTAAAATTGGCCTTCACCGCAATTATAGGATGTGTGCATCACCAGATAATGTGGGTTTCATTATAAAACCTAAAATCCTGACTTTTTGAACAGGAATAGGGCAACACCCCATCTTATCTGGCCTATATAGTGGACTCCAGAGTGAGGTGGGGCCCCCCACCACCATCATTTCTGTTTTGCTGGGATTTAACTTAAGCCAGTGAGATGCCATCCAATCTTCGATAGCCAATAAAAGGTTTCTGCAGTTTTCAGCACATTTTAAAGTTAAGCTTGAATCCAGACTATTCTTATTAAGGACAACAAATTGTGTGTCATCTGCATAATTAAAAACTAACACATCAAAAGTGGCAATTAAATAAAAAAAAGGTTTTAGATAAATATTAAAAAGTAGGGGAATAAAATAGACCCCTGCAGAACTCCCATTGTGATGTCCTCCAAAACAGTCGTAAAACCGTTTATACTTGCTCGGGCCTGTCTGTCAGTTAAAAAATAATAAAACCTGTGACGGAAGCAGGCACCAACCTGGTAGCTGGCAGGGCCACTCCACGCACAAAACCCCCCTGTCCCAATCAAGGGGACCTGAAAATCAGACCCTTAGTCGATATATTCAGGATCCAGAGGACTCTGATGGTGTGACCCTCAGTTCACACCACTCAGAGACCCCTAGGCCTGGGAATCCCACCACCCAGTGAAATA
>JAWWEG010021134.1:0-11133 GCA_035582685.1 Amphiuma means | reverse complement strand
CAGATGGACAAGGAGAATTTATTATTGAAGCTACCGTCACTGACGGCAGGGGCAGGGAAATGGATCTATGCTCTAGAGAAACACACAGCAGGGATCACACTGGCAGTAGGGGACATGAAAAGCTTGTTGGCTAATATTTTAGGAGACCAAGGAAATACAGTATGGGCTAATGCTGGCTATAGAGTAACTATACATGACCCAATTACTGACGGAGTGCCCTTTAACAAGTATAGGGCAAAGGTATGGCAGACATTGCGAGAAATGTACCCTGATAGACCAGATATGGGTTCATTGTTTGCTCGATCGATGAAGATAGAAGAGGATCCCATTGCTTATATACACGAGATCCAGGAAATGTGGAGAAGGGAGGTAGGGGAGCACTGGGATAAGAACATAGGATTATTTTATCACATCTTAAAAAAGGGCCTGCCACAGGAAGTCCAGCATGATTTGGGTAAGGTAGTGGCGATGGAAGCAAAGGCGTGGCCAGAAATACAAAGCCATATTGTGCACTATTGTAAGCTGAGAAGGGACAAGGAGAAAGAGAGAGCAGACCATTTAGTGCGCACAGAGGCTAAATTGTTACAGAAAACACTAGTGAAAAATTCATAGGAGGGGCAGTGGTTACAGGAGTAGGAGAAGGGACAAGCGTTGTGGCCCCAGTAAGCAGGGGAGAGGGAAAACAAGAACAGCAAGGGGGGGTGATGCCAGGGAGCCAGGTACCAGGAGACGGGGTTGTGATGCAAGGATATGGTAGCGCAGCATGTCAAGGATATTGGGTTCCAGGAGCAGGATGGGGGTATGGAGGCAATCAGGGAGTAGTGCGGTTCCCAGGGTATGGTATGGGGAACTATGGTAGAGGACAGGGCAACTACTATGGACCAATGAGGGGAGGAATGTGGCACGGTCATAGACCGCAGGGGCCACCACAGTGTTGGGTGTGCGGGACGCTGGGGCACATGTCCAGGGAGTGCCCGATGAGGCAAGGGGGAGTAGGAAGAGGCTATAGCCAGGGATGGACTAATGGAGGGCAAGGGTATGGAATAGGAGGACAAGGGGGACAGATGGGGGTATCATATAGACCAGGGATGATGGGACCTCCACCACCACAACAGACGGTGATGACGAGTAATAGTTGGCAACAAGGATACCAGACAGGACCGCAGCAACAGTTTGGGACCGCACCTGCGGGAGTGGGGATAGGAACACAAGAACAACAAATGGTCGCAGCGAAACAATTTCAGCAGCCACAGGGGGAACCCCGATATGGAGGAGTAACAGTGATAGGAGGAAACCCTTTTCAACAGTCAGTAGAAACGTTGCCCGGACAATGAGACAGCCCACAGGATAGCCTTATGTGTCCAGTCCTCTCAGTTACCACAGACCATGAAAAGGAACCCTGGGCTGTAGTACGAGTGGGAAGGAAAGACTTTAAATTTTTAATTGACACTGGAGCGACAAAATCATGCCTGAAAGAGGGAGACTTCCCACTATCAGGGCAACATCTTGACACACAAGGTTTTACTGGGGCAGTGCAGCGGGTTCCATATACACAGGACATTGATCTACAGATAGGGGGAGTTAGATTGAGGACACCACTATTGTATCACAGAAAGGCACCTGTAAATTTATTGGGCAGAGACATCATGAGTAAATTGAATATGACAATATCATTTTCCAAGGGGGCAATGATATGTTCAGTGCCAGGAATGAGCAAGGAAAGAGTAGACCAAATAGTTCAAGTAAGTACAGCTATTCAAATGATCAGGGGACGCCCTCAAAATGAGCAGATGTTCACATATGGGGTGCATGTGCTAATAGCGGAAATACCAGAGGTGCAAGGGCGACTGTATAGGTTGCCGGCGGAATTCCTATTTCGTACTATAGCCGCAGATGACACCATATGGGAGAAAGACAGTGTCCTGGTGTATCTTGAGGCAGCCATAGTAAAAGACAATTACATTGCACTGACAGGCTTTGATGAGGATCAGGTGGAATGGAGGACAATAATTTGTGTAGACCCCACCACCAGGCTATCAGATATCACTGATATACAGTTGTTCGAGTTGGAGGAGGAAGCAGCAGAAATTGTGTTCTCAGTGGGGATACCATGTAGATTAATATTGGAGGAAAGAGGGTGCACTCAGAACATGATGATACAACAAGTGTTAACTGATCAGGATTTACAGGATTTGGCTCAAGTCCCTTCAGAGGTATGGACAACGTCTCCACATGATGTAGGACTATTAAAGAGCATTGGAGCTGTAAAAATAAAGTTGAAAAGGGGAGCAATACTACCCAGGGTGCGACAGTATCCAATCTCCAGAGATGCAGAGGAGGGCATAGAGCCAGCAATAAAAGCAATGCGGGAACAGGGAGTGATACGAGTGTCAGAGTCACCATGTAACACAGCCATACACCCAATACAAAAAGCCAATGGTGCGAGTTGGAGATTAGTTCAGGATTTGCGCCCCTTAAATGACATAGTGGAAGCAGAGTTTCCAGTGGTGCCCAACCCAGCATCTATACTGTGTAATGTACCACCTAATGCTACCTGGTTCTCCATGGTAGACCTCAAGAACGCCTTCTTCAGCATTCCTTTGCATCCTGAGTCCCAGTATTTGACCGCCTTTACATTCAAAAATGTTCACTACCAACATACAAGATTGCCTCAAGGGTATTGTGAATCACCAAGTGTGTTTAACAGAGTACTACAGATGGACCTAGCTAACATCCCGCTGCAGAGCACCGTACTACAGTACGTAGATGACTTGCTCTTGTGTAGTGCCACGGAGGAACAGTGCAGGGAGGACACGGTGAAATTGTTAACAATTTTGGCAGATAAAGGGTACAGGGTAGACAAGAAGAAATTACAGTACTGTCAGAAGGAGGTAGTGTACTTGGGGCAGCTTATATCAGCATCAGGAAGGAAAATAACAAAAGAAAGAGCGATGGCTGTAATGAAAGTACAGAGACCACGTACTGTTAAAGATCTACAGAAGTTTCTGGGATTGTGTAATTATTGCAGGGCATGGGTGTCAGATTATTCAGGGTACACCAAGCCATTACTAACAGAACTAAAGAATGCTCAGAGGCAGAAGAAAGATTTACAGTGGACCACGGAGATGGACACTGCATTTGAGGGATTGAGGGAGGCAATATGTAAGGCACCAGTACTAGCGACACCAAATTATGAGAAAATGTTTTACCTATTCTCCCACTGTGATAGACAGCTGATGACAGCTGTGTTGACACAAAAGATATCGATGGGCCATCACCCATTAGGATATTACAGCACTGTTCTAGATACCGTAATGCAAGGATATTTCCCATGTGAACAGGCTCTAGTGGCAGCAGCCTTTGCAGTGGAAAAGTCAGCAATGATTGTAATGGGTTGCCCAACAACTCTGTATGTAGAACACGCAGTGTTTGCAATACTGGAAAAGGCAAACGGTACCCTGACTAAACAAAGAGCATCAGGTTATGAGGTCATTTTGTCAAGCCCAACTATTAAAATAGTGCGGTGCCACTCAGTGAATCCTACGACATTTTTGGCATGTCCAGTGCAGGAGGGAGACCAAGTGCATGACTGTGGGGAGTATCATTGGGAAGATGTCCGACCGACTAAAGTGAGGATCCCCTAGAAAAGGGAAAGGTGTTATTTGTGGATGGGTCTTCAACAGTAGATCAGGAGACAGGGATACGACACACAGGAGTGGCAGTGGTAGCTTTAGAGCAGAATGGGTACCATGCCATAGCTCAGATACCATTACCACCGTATTTTTCTGTGCAAGCTGCTGAATTAATAGCAATGATTGCAGCATTAGAGTGCAGCAAGGGACAAGAAGTAACAGTGTACTGTGACTCTTCATATGTCACAGGGATGGTGCATTCAGGGTTAGTGCGGTGGGAGTGAAGAGGATTCAAGAAAACAGATGGGACAGTAGCGCAGTATGCACGATGGTTAAGCAGATTAGTAAAGGCATTAGAGCTCCCGAATGCAGTAGCTGTAGTAAAATGTGCGGCACACACGAATGGAACAGACATGGTCTCAGTAGGAAATGGAGAAGCCGACAAGGCAACAAAAGAAGCTGCATATCTCACCACTAGTGATTTATAAGCTACATCATTTTCCATGATGATTGAGAGGGAGCTAGAAAGTGGCGGTGCAGAAGAAACATCAAAAGCAGTAATAACCCCTAGTAGAGAGGTTTTGTACAGCATGGTACCACAAGAGCAGATAACGGAATTGCAGGCACAGGCACCGCAAGAAGAAAAAGACCTGTGGATAAAAAGGGGATGCTCATTATCACCAACAGATTTGTTATGGAAACAGGACACTACAGGCAGATGTGTAATACCTAGGGTGTTGGTGGAAGTGGCACTAGAACAGTTACACCATCCCTCCCATACATGTAGGGAGTGGATAGTGGCACAGTTGCAGGAGGATTGGTTTATCCCTAATTTGCATGAAGTCATGGCACAGTATTTAAGTAGCTGTACTACGTGCAAATATTATGGAACGGGACAAACATTGAGAGTAGTACAGGGAACAATCCCACGCCCTCATGAACCTTTTAAGCACTTGCACATAGATTATGTCGACATGGGTTTGAGGTGCAGTACATATCAGTATTTGATTGTGGTTGTGCGCCCATTTTCCAGGTGGATCGAGGCGGGACCATGTGCCCACCCAGACGCGCAAAGCACAGCCCAATTTCTAGTACGTGAAGTGTTCACGCGCTGGGGCGTTTGTGACATCATCCACAAGGACAATGGAGCCCACTTCTTCAATGATCTGATGAAAGGGGTATGTCATTTGCTGGGGATTACACACAAGCTGTGTACGGTCTACAGACCGCAGGCAAATGGAGTGGTGGAGCGGCTGAATGGCGTGTTAAAGAGTAAATTGGCCAAACTATGCGATTCATTGCATAAAAATTGGGTGCACTGTCTGCCTTTAGCACTATTTGCGATGAGGAATTCCCCTGGCAGTGATCACCACCTGACACCGCACGAGATAGTGATGGGTAGGAGACTCCAAACGCCCATTCTGTTGCCTCACCGCTCATCTACAGATGCTGAAAGCACTGCACAGGTGCTCGGAGATGAAATGACAAATTATTTGACTGCCATGACTAATTCAATTAAGTTTCTCACCCACCAGGTCAAGTGGACAGCGTCACGTCCTCAGGAATGTAAAGAGCAAGGACAGACGACTTCTGAAGGAGGCCCCCTGCTGCCTGGAACAAAGGTTTATCTAAGGAACAATAAGAAACGTACCTGGAGGGATCGGAGGTTTGATGGTCCCTTCGATGTGACTTACAGCACACCGACCGCTGTGAAGGTGCAACAGAGGAAGGCTTGGACGCACATCAGCGATGTGTTGCGCTTAAAAGATTACAACCCTCTTGTCCATGAGGCTCCACAGACAGACAATAACGAGGAAAATACACAAGAGTCTGAGAATGTACCTTAAAGGCAAAAAGTAAATGCAAAAGAGAATTAATAGGTGTTTTCTGTGTGTGCCTTTTCCTTCCTGACAGCTTGTGACTGTATCAAGGGGGGGAGGAGGCTATTGAGGGCAAAGGTGTATTGTTGCTATATCAAAGACTTGGACTAAAAAAAAAAAGAAGAGAAAGGAAAAAAGAACAATGTCGGTTGTGAAAAACGTTTTTGCGATCGCTTGTGAAGAACGTCTATTATGGCATCTGCGAACAATACAGGTAACAACATATCGGACTTTGGCAACACTTCTCTAGTATTACAAAGACAAAGGGCACATCGCAGAAATTTTGTCGATTGTGTAAAAGAGGCTCCACAGGAGTTCTTAATACTGCTGCTATTAGCGATGTTGTTTTTAATATTGTTGTACTTTCTATTTTCTCTTTTGATTTTTCCACATTGTGTCACACCAACAGTAGCCAATGCGGGAACTACTATTGCCAGTGAAAAACAAGGAGGTAATGGGATAGGGTGGATTGCACCTACTTCAAATGAAAAAATATTGATCAAGAAACATATTACCAGAAATAGGAGGGAAGTAAGGGATGGGAGAAATTTTGAGGGTGGGTTACAAATATCACGGCATGTGCCGGAAGACAATTTGTGGTATCAGCATATGAGAGAGGTAGTTAGAAAGAATAATAATGAGTCTTGTTTTGTGTGCTCTTTATTGCCACACGCCACACTTACACCGCATCTTATCACAGTGCAGGAATTATCTAGCACACAAGACTGTCTAATACACTTGATGACTTGTAGAATAAGTGGGCTGTTTCAGATGAGAAATATGTCGATTATTGATAAGGTTGTAAATAAGATTGTTTACGACAATCAGGTGATAACATTTATAGAATCAGATATGACAAAAATGAAAGATTTCGTGGAGGAACAGCGAGAATTAGGTTGGGAAAGACTGCCTCTATGGACAGTGATGTGGGAGCGTAAGGGATTTTTTTCTGGGTCTAAGCCAGAAATATTTTGTTTCCCAGGGAGGGAGAAGGAGACAGAATGTCAGGATCGCCTATTGTTATATATTTCGGGGTCAATAAGAATGAAAGATAAATGGGTGACACACGCGGAGATGTGTCAGAATTATCATCTTGTAGGGAAATCCCGAAGTGTCCTTTTCAACAAATGTGTTGCAGTATGGAAAAAGTATAGCCCTTCTATGACAATTATACCTGATAATGATGTGGTGCCCTTAAAAATTATACCACAAGGAAAATATAAATAATGTTATGAGAACCATGGCACTGTAAAGATAGGCTTCAATAAGAATTGCGAGAAAATATGGATGGCCAAGGCATTAGAGGGAGGAACAATTGTGATCATGGATGTTTATTGGGTGTGCGGGGAGGCAGCATATCAGCAGCTAACTGGCATGGGATATGTTCTGTGGTGATGGTTCAGACACCAGTTCTAGTTGTACCAGACACTGATTTGTCTAGAATAGCACAACACCCACTGACACAACTATCACCCCTCGAACATCTGCAGCATAAAGGCCAGGACAACAAGGATCTCCATCACCGAGTAAAGAGGAGTAATTACTTCACATCAGATGTAAGAGCTGCACTGGCAGAGGTGCCATCAGAGTTTAGCGATGTTGAAATGTTTTTTGCATCACTATTTCCCGCAATACAAGCAGGAGCAAATGCAATGTGGGTTCAAATAGTGCGGTGGCGCATAATACAACTAGCTAATGCCACTGAGGAAGGGCTTAATGCAATTAAAGAAGAATTAAGGGCTTTGCGAATAACTGTTTTGCAAAATAGGTATGTCCTAGATTTGTTAACTGCAGCAGAGGGTGGAGTATGTGCAAAGGTAGGGACAGCATGTTGCACTTACATACCAGCAAATGATGAAGAAAATGGAACAATTACAGCCGCTATAAAGGCAATATAGCATTTACAACTGGCAATGGCAGAGAAAAGAGGAGTGCAAGCATCAGATTGGTTTAACGATTTATTTTCTTGGGCCCCATCATGGGTGGGAACGATGTTTAAGTGGTTGTTTATAGTGTTATAGGTTTGGCATATGGGGTAGTGATGTTAGTATTGACATGTTGTAGGAGAATAGCTACTAAGGCTTTCCCAATAATGTCACTTCTGCAAGTAGAAAGAGAAAAGATGAGGGTTCAGGGAACAGCTCAGTACAAGGATGATAACATATTGGTAAGAACGACATTTAACAATATAGGCGAACAGCAGAGAGTAGAAAATGAAGATACACTACAGATTGGAGACTGAAATAAGAGTGGGAGGACAGGAGTGGAGCAACGGCATTTGATTACAGAAGGAGAGAATGAAAGATCTCATTATATAACAATGACGGGGCCGAGAGGCCAAAGGCGTTGGGGAACATTGAGTTTGTCAGATTAGAAGGTGATTCAGGAAATGGAACAGGGTGAACGGCCAATGCATAGAAAAAGGAACAGGAGAAACAAGAAAGTGTTCTTTTCTCATGAAAAGAAGGGGGGGATGTTGAGGGAGGGTCAGGATTGACCCTCATGACATGGAATGATACAATGAACAGTTTGCAGTATGAAGGGATGCAACAGGTAGGAGATGAAGGCCCAAGAAAGGACATTAAAGATTATGGAGTGGTAATGCAAACAAGGGCGGAGTGCCCATGTCTGAGTCACACTGATAACATGCAAAATCTCTGTCTCTTGTTATTAGAAGACAATAAATGGGAAGGCCAGGAAGGATTGGGATTGTAGGAACAAGCCAAAGAAGGAAGCCAATCCGGGCCAAGTCGAATTGAAGAGCAATATTGGGCCAGGAGAACGTCGAGTTAAGCTGAAAGAGATTAGGGTTGACATAAATGAAAAGGCACAATGCAGGTGTAGCTACTAAAATGAGTGATAAGTAGCAGACATAATGGGATAATATAGTAAAGGATACCTTCTGAATACATAATATACACACTAGGGGTAGAAGAAACTGGCAGCAGAACCTGTGGCAACTGGTGGTGTGACAACGGAAATGGTGCTGTATACTAATGGTGGGACACAGAAGAGACTTGATTTTATACATGTCATTATTTTAATAGAAGGAATGTTTTAACACTTAGAAGGGTAAACTGTTTATTACTACGTTTTTCTTGTTCACTAAACGTGTGATAGTATCGAAGACTGAGGTATAACACTAACATGTGACAGAATTGTTTCTGTACATTTGAAAAGCATGTTGTAGCGTAACACTAAATGCAATGTATATGGCAAGGGATGACTGACCCATTTAGGGGACCTTCAAAATTAGCTTTAGTTAATGGGCGTTTTGGAGAAGTAGTTCTTTAGCCACGTATGTAGTAAAGCAACCGTAGCACACATTATATGAGCTCATGGACTGACACTAATATTGTTAAAAATGTATTGGGAACATACACACAAGTAATATAACATGAGAAATAACAATTGAAATATAAAATGTGATACAGAGACTTCAGGTTGAGGCAAAGGGATGAGTTGGTTCTTAGTACACACTAAAGGTACATCTAAGATTGGTTAAGTAAGTGTCTCTTCTTTGAACCAAAGTGCAGCCATTTTGAAACTCTTGGAAAGGCTGAAACCTGTCACAGGGGATGCGGGGAGTGCAGAGCTGTGCAGAAAATGGGTCTTTCTGTGAAAGGAAGTGTTTGTATGCCTTGGCAACAGATTAAACTGTGGGTCTATTGTGTGCACTTGAGTTCCAAGGTCCTTCCGCCTCAAACTGAGCAGGGTTGCGATACAGGAGGCAGAATTGTTGCAGGCTTCATCTCCGAGACCAGGGCAGGCAGTATTTCTGCCAAAAAGGATGGGGGCGGTTAGCGTGACTGATATGGGTGCCTGGCAAATCAACCCAGAAAAGATTGTAAGAGAATGAAAATGTGTCTAATGAAGTGGACCAGTAAGGGGATGGGGAGGACATGGTGTGACATAAAAATGTACAGCTTGTATATGTTCCAAACGTTCTATTGGATGAAGTAACTGACATGTTTTGGGGGTTTGTCAGCCCACCTGGGATATAAAAGGATTATGCACGCCAGATGTCATCGAGATTGCAGAGAATTTTTGTACCTGTGTGAGACGATCTCCCAGAGCGCTTTGTTTGAATAAATTCCTATTTGCTTCATCATTCCCGGGCCTTAATTTCTTATCATTTATTACCAATTTGACCCTAACTAAACATTTGGTGGAGAATGCGGGTAGCTGACGCGGTTGTCTAGTCACTTCTCTGCTGCGTGGCCCGGGGGTTTAAGGCCCTCCTCCCTTCAGGGAGTGTGAAACACACGCGAAAATACTAACGTGGTTTGCGGAACCCTGGGACTTGCTTGAAATCCGTCGGCTCCATGGAGGAGGAGGGACGCCGCCAGAGTCAGCAGCCATGAGAACAGGAGGAGAGGTGATGAGACACCGGTCCAGCCAGCTGTCCTACCTCTACAGGTAAGACTGGCAAGCACCTGTGGGAAGGGTGGTGGAGCAAAAAGAAATTATTAATTTTATTATTTTATGATTTTAAAGTACTTTGGTTTTGAATTGAGTTTGGTTGTTGTTGGATTCAGGTAAAGAAGAAGTGGTGCGCCGGGGAGCGGTAGGCTGCCGCCGAATCATTTCTCGTGTAGTAAAAACGAGGAAGGAGGAGGAGCCTCTATGACGGCTACGTAGAAAATAGTAGAAAGGTGTAGATTTTAGGAAACTTGTATATTTTGAATATATTTAGTATACCGTAGTAATTGAGATAAGGTTGGAAAATGGATTACGCCGGGGGGTGATAGGCCGCCGCCGGAGCAGTTCTCATGTAGTGAAGACGGGGAAGGAGGAGGAGCCTCTGTGATGGCTACATAGAAAACCATCGGGCTGTTTTAGACGCTTGAAAGGTTCTGTGTAAGAAAAACAGAAATTAGTAGTATATATAAATGTGTATATTCTGGGTAGATCAAAAGTGTGATTAAACAAAAGGGAAGAGGAGCTGCGAGAGAAGGGAGTGAGGTTTATAGGGTGTTTTAAAGTGAAAAAGTGGGTGAAAGCATCGAATGTGTGTGGAGAATGTTGTTTTTTGAAGAGTGATATAGTTTGAGTATGAGAAGAGTGGTGACGTGATTAGAGTGTAGTGGACATGAAGAGAAAGAAAAAAAACAAGAGATAAGATATCAATTGCCTCTTTCGCAGAATAAGAAGGGGAAAAATATAGTTGCCGGTGATTGATCAGCGCAACTTGTCCCAGCATTTCCATCGTTGGCCAAGGTGCAAGTGACGGCACAAGAATCCCCTCTGAGAAGCAAGAGGCAAAGAGCAGGGACAAGGAGGGGAAGAGTGAAACGGTGAAAGGAGGCAAGGGTGTGAGTGTGGTGTTTGTGGGTCGACCCAGTGTGATCGGTATGGAGCGAAATAAAATGGACACACCTCTAGAGGAAATGTGTTTTATGTTTCCATCATTGGAGAAAAAGATCAGAAAGTATAATCAAGAGTGGGCTAACGAAGTCGTGGCGAGTAAATTGACCAGGAGATGGCCAGTAGAAGGGTCCTATGAAGAGGAGATATTAAAGGAGCTTGGGGTCTACTTGGCAATGACGCATAAAGGAAGAAGGTTGGAGAACAGGAAGGGGATATTAGAATTGTGGAAAGTAAGGGTAGATAACAGGAAC
>JAWWEG010020024.1:0-11153 GCA_035582685.1 Amphiuma means | reverse complement strand
ATACATGAAGCAGTGCCACCATCATGCAACACAGTGGTAAAGAACAGAGGCAGAAAGGCTGGCGGACTCGCCATAATTCACAGAAAAGAAATCCTTCTAAAAAAAATCCCCACACAAGACACCACCGAATTCAAGCAACTACTGGTAAAAAAAACAAAACAACGACGGAACCACCGAAGGGTTATTCCTCATTTACAGACCACCAGCCAAAAGTAAAACTCGCTTTATAGAAGAACTGGCAGACCTAATCAGCACAACACTCGCTAAAATCAAGAAAATCACAGTACTAGGAGACTTTAACTTCTGGCTGGAGCTAGACCTCCCCCAGGAAAGAGAATTGCTGGACACCATGGCCTCACTGGGATTCTACCTACAAAACAACAAACCTACCCATAGCAAAAGACACACCCTGGATGCCCTCTTCAGCCAAGACAGAATCACAACACTCGACCCAATTGACCTCGACTGGTCACACCATAAAACCCTTCCCTTCAGATGGAAGGAAACACAAAGGGAACACAGGAGAAAAACAGAAAGGAAACTAATCACCACAAGACACTGGGCAAACCTACTCAAACACAAGGACTTGGAAACAACCCTCCAAGACACCTGCCCCACAGATGAAGCACTCACAGCAAGAGACCGCAGCACTAAACCTGCACTCATGGCTTTCCTCAATAACAGACAGCCTGTCCCCACCCTAAACCAAGCCAGAAAGAACAAAAAGGCACAAACAAAAATGGATGACACCCAACGTCTTGAAAAACAAAGCCAAACTATACAAACTAGAAAAGGCATGGAGGAGAGACAGAACAGAAGAACTTATGAAACAGCTGAAAACAGAAAGGAGGAACTACAAGAAAATAATCAAATATATAAAAAAAACAATATTACACACAAAGGGAACTGGAGCAAAACAAGGCTGCAAAGAAATATTCAAAATCATGAAAGAGGTCTCAGGAGTGGACCAAAGAGCCAAAGAGACAGTATGGACTGAAGATTTTTGCAAACAACTGGCAGAACACTTCTTCAAAAAACCGGAAATACTCCACCAGAAAATCACCACCCTGGCAAGCATCACCAAAGGACAAAGAGGAGAAACCACTCCAGAAAGAAGCATGCCACACAACAAGAGTAAGGAACTTGAACACTTCAACCCCCTCGACAGCGAACATTTTCTCCAGCTCATCAAAAGAAGCAACAGAGCAGGCTCCCCAAATGACCCACTGCCACCACATACATTCAAGGAACTGTTGGCAATGTCACACAGTGAGAGAAGCCACCCGCACCACCATCAACAACTCGATCACCACTGGAACTGTCCCCCAACTGTTCAAAGATGCAATAATCAAACCATTGCTAAAGAAAAGCAACCTGGGCCGCAGGTAAACCAACAACTATAGAGCAGTCTCCAATAACCCTTACCTGTCAAAGATCCTGGACAAAGCAATCCTACAGCAACTAACACCATTCATCGAAAGTAATAAACTCCTGGACCCCATGCAGATGGGATTCAGAGCAGGACACAGCACTGAGATGGTACTAATTCTAGACGAAATCAAACAGCAAACGGACATAGACAGGGTCACAGCAATAGTGTTACTGGACCTGTCAGCAGCCTTCGACACCCTCAACAATGACATACTGTACCAAACACTGTGCACTATGGGCATCAAAGGCAAAGCCCTGGAATGGATCAACTCATTCCTCAGAAATAGAACACAAGTCACCTCAAACCCTCCATACACCGCAACTACAAAACTACCAAGATTCTGAGTGCCCCAGGGGGTCATCGCTTTGACCCCTATTGTTCAACATTTACCTAGCCCCACTCTTCAGAGAAGTACAACAGGACAATGTAATATGTTTTAACTATGCAGATGACACACAACTACTCATCAAAATAGGAAAGACACCGGCCGCCACCCAAACACTAATGGAGGAAGTCATGAGGAAAGTAACTAAATGGATGGCACAGAACCATATGGCATTAAACCCTGACAAAACAGAAATAATGTACTCCGGCAACAAAAGTCTCATCCCCTACCCCACCTCCTGGCCACTGGAACTGGGACCACCCCCACCCAACAAAACAACAGTCAAGAACCTAGGAGCTTGGACTGACAAAAAGATCAAGCTAAAAAAAGAAGCCGACATCACCATGGGCAAATGCATCAGGGCATGCAAAAGGCTCAGCAAAATTACCCCCTACCTGGCATTCCCCCCACAAAAAACAGCAATAATGGCTTCAATTCATGGGATCCTGGACTATGCCAACTCAATATACCTAGGGGCACAAGCAGGGGTCAACACCAAATTACAAAGAGCACAACACCTACTGGCAAGAGTGCTCCCAAACTTACCACCAAAGGAAAACATCACGCCAGCCTTACAGGCACTACACTGGCTACCTGTAGGGAGGAAAGTGGCATTCAAATCTCTTTGCCTGGTGTACAAAATACTGAACAAACAGGAGGCAGAGACAATCCATAAGAAATTTGGTTTCTACACCCCAACAAGACACCTTAGGTCCAGCTCCAGTAAGCTTCTACAGACCCACGGCTACAGGAAGGAAAGGGCAGGAGGGTCCACATTCCAAACCCAGGCAACCAAACTGTGGAACAGTCTGCCAAAGGACATCCGGCACACCCAAGACCTCCTCCAATTCAAGAAACAAATGGCTCTTCCTGCCATACTCCAAGAACTATCAACACAAAACCACAAATACAATCAGACCCATCCCGTCGCCAGCAGAAAGAAAAGCAAAAACAGAGGCATGCAAATGACAAAAGAAACAACTGCATTGCGACCACAGGAACAGCACCATAGAAAACATTCCAGGAACAGCAACAAGGCCACAGTCCAGAAGATAAATAACACAGGAACGTGTACAACAGAAGACAGGAGGACAGCAAGAAAGTCCAAAAAATCAGCACAACAAAACACAAGGAAGACCAACATCCCCACCACCATCAAAGACCAAAACTGGGACACAACGGTATAAAAAACAAAAAGATTAATAGACAACCACCAGAACGACAACAATAAAGGCTCATTCCAATGAACACGTGTATGGCTCCTTTCTTAACAAAACAAGCAACAGAAATATCCCACCTGGCAAACAACATGGCACCCTACAAACACCACCAGAGAGCCCACACCACACCATCACCACCCACCACAACCACCACACCCACACCCATGCAACCACACAATCCTGAACTAAACACCTAGAGAACACTCGAACAACACATCAGAACACACTGACCAGACACCACCAGACCACAAGCACTCTGACCACACGAGGTGCAGAGAAATGAGATGGAGGCAACCAGACAACAGAGGGAGAGGGTAGTGCCTAGAACAGGAGAAAGCAACACCCGCTACAACAGCAGCATCAGGCCATCACAACAGGGGCAGGGGGTCAAGAAAAAAATAAACAGAGGAAGAGCCTAACCGACAGAGAGAATAAAGAAGGGGTAAGCTGAGGCAAAGGAAAGGGGGAGGCAGCATAGGGAAGAAGGACAGACAAAGAAGGAAAGAGAAGGAGAACAACTCGGGAATCCAGCAGGCCACCCGCACAAAGACGACCCGTATGCTGAGGGCCCAGCCCAAGATGACGAGAAGGAGCAAGGAACTAGACAGATACAGAATAGAATAACCTTTGACTGGTAAGACCTGATCACCACCCCTAGGGTGGACAGAATCACAAGGCCAACGACGTAAACCAACCCCTAGATATAGCATGCATTCATATGACCATGGTATGTCCAGAAAGCGCAGCCACAGCAATACACAAAGGCCTTAACGTCTCTGTCCTACCCAGTGGGGGCTAACAGAGCAGGAAGGTGGAGGCGGCAGGAAGAGAGCAAAGCCCCACCAATACCTTAAGCTCAAGCTAAGACCCCGACCAGAAAATGCACACAGACCCCCTCATCTGGCTAGATTATCCATTGACAGGTTAATGCCCCCCAAACAGTTACACTATGCACTTCTAAGACCTTGACCAGGGAGGCAAATAGATCACCCCTCACCCTATCCAAAAATAATGACAGGACATAGGACATAGGGTCACCCACAGGCAGGCAGAAGCCTAACCACACAGAGATGTAATAGGACCCACACAGCAAGCATCACACAGGTAGAAGTCCCCCGAACAGGCCACAAAAACACAGCAAAGTGCAGCCCCAAGGGCCCATATGGTCGGCTGACTTCCCCACGGAACCATTAAAAGAAAGGGCAAGGAAGTAGGGCAACGAGTCATAGGCACCCAACACAATCACTTAGACTGGCACACCATGTAGCATAAACATACCTCAGGCTCGAAAGCCCACAAGCTTGCCCACCCTCACCTTTCACACTATCACCATTAACTGACTGAGGCGACACATACCACTCTCCATCCACAGAAGGTAGGAGAACAGGAGAGCAGGGAAAGCTCTAGGGTTCACGGGAGAGAAAGGGAAATGTGCTCCGACACTGTGGAAATGGTAATTGGGCGCGAAAAAAACGATAAACCATAGAGTGATAGTATTAGTAAGTGTTCTTACACAGCATCCCTTTCATGTTATCATAAAAGGGACAATTCTGATAACCTGGAGTGTTAGAAGTAGCAAAGGCTTGATATCACGGTACCAGATGGCATGATGTAAAGCAATGTGCTACTCTGGCCAGCCCTACTGGCTCTTAGGATACATGGAACAGAGGCTACAGTGCATTGTAGATGTCTGGTAAAATGCACCTGTTTATTTCACATTTATCTTCTTATTTGGCATCTTCTGATTATTTTTCTGAGTTATATATCCACCAGCATGCAGTCATATCGACAAAGGAAAATACTGTAATCAAAATTAAAAAGGTTCTCAGATGTGAATAGGCCACAGAACAGAATGGGACAGTGATATGCCAACTCTCTTTCTGTTACCAATGGCTGGGTTGACTGCACTGCCATTCACATCACATTTTCTGCATCCACGCAACACTACACTGCCATTAGCATCACATTCTCTGAGTGCCTCCTGTAGTTTGTCAGGGGCTTTGTGGCTGCTTTCTCTCTCCCTCTGTTCAGTACAGAGCTTATCAGGGACTTAATGACAGCTTTTTGTCTTATTCTGTTCAGTGGTGGAGCTTATCAGGGACTGTATGGCAGGGGACTGGGAGATTATGGACTGGCAAAGTTGTTGTATAAGCCAATCTATTAAAATCTGTGTAAAACACATTCCTTGTTGCTGCCGATTCTGAAAAAGAAAGTCTCGACATTGGTGGAACGTCCTGCCACAAAATATCAGATCTGAAAAACAACTTCTACCATTCAGAAAACTATTAAAAATCCACCTGTTTTAACTTCCTTGGACTCTGACCTCACCAGACGACTTCAGTAGTCTGACCGTTCCCTCCGCCCTTAGGGCATGACTTCTCCTGAGGTCTAACTTTGTTTCCATTTGTATGACGTCTCTCTGTTCTTGTATTTTTATTTTACTTCCTGAACTTTGTTGCTGCTGGACGTTTTAACTCTTTATAAGTGCCTAAATATATAAATAAATGAAAATCTGTGCAGACACCATTTTTTCTAAACATACATTTTATCGAGCTTTTTTTAAAGCACAAAGTAAATGTTTTATTCAAAGGGTTTGAAAATCATCAGAATGATTAGAACCTTTTAACACTATCATATACATTCAGAACACTTGAGGTTTGGGGTCTATTTGACTAAAACCATTTTGATGAATGGTTTAAGTTTCCTTACCCTGACAACTCGAGAGGGGGTAGATTTACTATTCCCTCCACCAGTCTGAGCAGGTCGGGGTAAAGACAAAAATAGAAAAAAAAACATTTTTTTTCTATTTTTAAATTAACTTCCTTTGAAATGGTTTTTGATGAACAGACCCTATCCCACACTTTAAACTGATTCAGAACTCAACTGAAAAATAGTTTCCATCAGACTAAACGAAATATCTGTACAGTTCTCAAATGCATCCCTTAAGACTGTAGATGTCTGGTTCTTTTATTATATATACTGGGTGCATAAGCTGACTTTCAATATAACATTTGCAGATTACATTGACCAAGCTGGGTGTGAGGGCAGGTGTCCAGGCCGTTTGTCAATTTTGTTTCATGGTCTACTCCTATAGGTTGAAAATATTTTATTGATAAACATGATCCCTTGGGGTTCATGCACCATGGAGACACTTCCCCTGCCTGTCTGGGGTCAGTACCTGACACCCCAGGGCTTTACCTGAACTTAAGACCAGCAATTAACTGATTTTAAGTTATCACTGCAGTTCACTCGCTACTGTCTCACTGTGATGGGGCACGGGCAGTGCTGGTGGTAACCACCCCAGCACCAGTGCTAACATGATTAGAGCTCCATCAGTCAGACCATACTGCTGGCACTAAGTATGTTAGTGCCATCACCTGTACCCTAGGCATCGGATTGAGTACAGCATCCAACTACCAGCTACCTGCCTTACCATGATGGCAGGTGGGCAGTAGATTTAGAGGTACAGTCATTAACGATGGCACTACATTAGCACCGGCACCAATGACTACCATGATGTATGTATGTGTTGGGATTTATATAGCGCAAACCTAGTTGGGAAGCAATAGAGCACTGCACAGACAACATTTATTGCATAAGAAGCACATTATGAGCTGTGGCACATAGGTCAATATGAATTATGGGGCTGATACCAAAATGCCTAAACCAGGATATGAAGGGAAAGGGTATGGGAACATGCAAATGGGACAGTACTAGACATCACTGCACATCTTTTCACATTATACATATTTACATTATGTAATACCAATTTTTACACGTGGGAACTGAGGCACAGGGCGATGAAGTGATTTGCCCTGAATTACACCATTTTTCCAAGTGGCCAATTTGGGATTTGAACACTGGTCTGCAGGTTCCAACGATGATAGCTCAAACCACAGGGCCAAATCTCCTCTGAGAACTGAAGTGCACTGGCACATCTGTGTGGGTCTCAGTGTACTGAAAGTGGTGTTTCAAGCTAGAATGGACTAAGTGGAGGTGCAGTGGCAGAGCTATGCATGTGGGTCTCAGTGCTGGAATGGCAAAAGGTGCTACAGTAGAGAACTTATGTGGACTGGTAGAGCTGTGTGGGTCTGAGTACTGAAATAGCAAAGGGTGCTGCAGGTAAGCACAGACTTTGTGGAGTTGCATTGGTAGAGCTTAATCACCTCTGTTCACTGCTGGAAAAGCAAAATGTTTTACAGTACAAAAATGATGTGCATGGGCATTTGAAGAGCTATGTGAATCACACTGCACTGGTATAGCAAGACGTGCCTAAGGTTATACTGGGCCGAGTGGAGATTCTTTGGCAGAGCTAGCTGATGAAAGGCTAATGGAAAAGCAAGCAACTTTGTGGATTTTAATCGAGATACACTGGTGGAGTTGAGTGGGTTTCAGTACTGGAAAAGCAAGAGGTACTGTGGATCAGAATCAAGGTACAATTGCTGGCCACTGTTTGAAACCTTGGACTAACATGTACTTAGAAATGTCCACTATAACAAAAGTTTGGTATAAAAAACTTGAAAACTGTGTTGGGGTCTTGGGAAATAAGGGAGGCATGAACTGATCATTCAGCATTCCCTTCTGTGTTTTCATCTGAGTCCCCTTCAGATATTGGCATTTGTTCCACCTCTGTTCCTGATTTGAAGGCCCTTCTCCCTGACTTGCACTGCTATCCCTTGCCTTGGGCTGCTGCCCCCTATGTCTCCTGACCATTGTTCCCTGCCCTGCCCTCATCCGCCCTTCCATATCCTGCGCTGCCATCCCATCCTGCTGTCCTCTGCCATGTCCTTCCTTGTCATCCTATACCATGCCCTCTGGTCCCCTGCCCTGACCTGCTTTGCACTGGTACCCCCCATCCTGTCCTCTTTCTCATTGCTGCTCCTGCTTTGTGGTGCCAGCCACTGCTTTCCTCTGCCCTGCCTCCCACTGCCTTGTGCTGTTGCCCCATCTGCAACTGCCATCCTCTACCTTGCGCTACCGCCCCCTGCACTGCCCTGCCACCCCCTCTCCTCCTTTGCCTTCCCCTTCCATCAGATATGATCAGAATACTAGTGTCTTTGCCAGTACTTGTTTTTCTTAAGCCTCTCTCTTTCCATACACTGAATATCCCTATCTTATGATTCCTAGTGCTATGCTCCCTGGTGCACTGCAATATTTCTTTCCAAACATTCATTTTTCTCATTCTCATAAGATGTCTATTTTATGCATTAACATGGTTTTATCAGGTACTAAGACCAATTGCACAACTATTTTCTTACAGTCAGAGCACCAACAAGGCAGTGCTTCCTTTAATATTTCTCAGTTTGAGTCAGAATGAATATTTTCTAAGATTGAATGCACTGATAAGATTTTATTCTCTCACATTCTTATCTAATTTTGTGTCAGATTGATTTGATAATGGAAGCTTCTCTTATAGTCAGTGCACTGGTACATTTATACTCCATGTGTGGCTCTCATGCACAGTGCACTGATAAAGTTTTTCTTCCTGTATGATTTCTTCCATCTTTAGTTAAAATGGATTTATGGCTGATATTCAGTGCACTAATGGGTTTTTGTTCTGTGTGTTCCCTCATGTTCAACCTGTTTGTATTTTACACTAAAACCTTTTTGATAATAAGGGCATTGATGTGGATTTTGCCCTGTAATTTTTGATGAACACTGAGACTATTTTTATGAGTGAAGTACTTCTGGCATTTACTGCACTGATAAGGTTTTTGTCCTGTGTGCGTTCTTTCATGCTGGGATAAATGGGACTTCTGACTGAAGCATTTCTCTTATTCACTGCATTGATAAAGGTTTTCTCCTGTGTGCATTCTCTCATGTACAGATAAATGGTACTTCTGACGGAAGCATTTCTGGTATTCATGGCATTGATAAGGTTTTTCTCCTGTGTGTGTTCTCTCATGTATACTTAATCTGGACTTCCGACTGAAGCACTTTTGGCATTCGCTGCACTGATAAGGTTTTTCTCCTGTGTGTGTTCTCTCATGTTTAGATAAATTGGACTTCTCACTGAAGCACTTCTGGCATTCACTGCATTGATAAGGTTTTTCTCCTGTATGTGTTCTCTCATGTTTGGATAAACTGGACTTCTGACTGAAGCACTTCTGGCATTCACTGCATTGATAAGGTTTTTGTCCTGTGTGTGTTCTCTCATGCTTAGTTAAGTCGCATTTCTGACTGAAGCACTTTTGGCATTCGCTGCATTGATAAGGTTTTTGTCTTGTGTGTGTTCTCTCATGTATAGTTAAGCTGGACTTCTCACTGAAGCACTTCTGGCATTCGCTGCATTGATAAGGTTTTTGTCCTGTGTGTGTGCTCTCATGTTCAGATAAATGGATCTTATGCCTGAAGCACTTCTGGCATTCACTGCACTGATAAGGTTTTTGTCCTGTGTGTATTCTTTCATGTTGAGTCAGATGGCATTTGACACGGAAACACATCTGGCATTCACTGCACTGATACGGTTTTTGCCCAGTGTGTGTTCTCTCATGTACAGTAAGATTTCTCTTGTTACTAAAGCTTTTTTCACATTCACTGCACTGATAACGTTTTTGCCCTGTATGCATTGTCTCAAGTACAGTGAGATGGATTTTTCTACTGGTGCTTTTTTGGCATTTAGTGCAATGATGATGTTTTTTGCCTTTGTGTTTTCTCAGATTGAGCAAGAAGGCATTTTTGATTTAAACTTTTTGGACATTCAATGCCCTGATAAGATTTGTTTTCCGGGTGGTTCTGCTCATGTTTAGTCACACAGGTTTTCTCATTTTCTGAAATCTGTAGCTTTTCAGACATCTATTGCACTGATCAGGGTTTTGCATTCTGTGTTCTCCCATGTATATATGGTTGAGTGTCTCAATGAAGCTCTCCTGATATGCTTTTTCTTGTTTATAAAAAGCTGTCCAATTTAACAGGAACTTTTCTAGTGTGCATTACTTGCACTAGGCCTCCATTTTACTTCTATGATTTCTTGATCTTTAAGGAGCCTTTTATTCTCTTAATCACTTTCACACTCATTACTTGTTTCTTATCTCCCTACTTTAGGGGTTCAGTGGGTCACGATAGCATGTAGGAATTATTGAGATCACTTATACAATCAGTTGTTTTTGTTGCTCACACTTCACATCCGGCTCCCAGAGTGGGTTTTATTCCCAGAGCTCCAGAGCATCTTCCCTTTTACTGGTATAAACCTCTTCATGTGACATGGTATAGAATCTATAGTTTGGTTTTCCATCCGTGTATCAGTAACCTGTAAAAGAGCACATAGCAATCATGGTCAGGAGATGATTAACTGGCAATCAATCATTTATTTACAGACTTTATTACTATGCATTTACAATTTTAATTACAATGAATGAAATACATTTTAAATATGATATTAGGAATACATTGAATGTGGCTCACTAATTCATATACAGTAACAGGCTCATTTAAAGTGTGGTGGAAACACAATGTGTGACAGCAGATACATTCTGCCCACCAACTGCCGTATTGACGCCCCGAATGCCAATTTAGACCATGGCGGTAGCATAGCCACTGTTTCAGCAGAAATACCACCAAACCACTGGAACAGTGTGTGACAACACCGTTTCTGCCAACATGATGTGTGGCGAATGCTACCAAACTGCCAAACACCACAGACCATCAGCATGGTAAAAAAAAGCACCATATCTATGGACCGTGAAACTGCCGATGCACATGCCATGTGGATGACAGTGGAAATGCTACAAAAACAGTAAGGAATCAGTAAACATGGCCAAATTTACAGGATGGTGGATGCAGCAGCATAGGTGCCAGAGTCCTCAATCTGTACAGAGTCCCCAGGATAGGGGGAGGCGACATACCACAGCTCATCAGGTAAGCAGTGGTGGCAATGTGATAGATGGCAGCAGGCACACATAACCTGCTAAGGGGGTCACCAGAGGGCACCAGCTGTGTATGGGAACTGAGCACATTACCAACACATGCAATAGCACAAGACCCAGTGGTCTCATCCACCACTGCACAAATGGGGTGTGTGTGTTTGTAAGAGCATATGTCCAGCCATCTAAAGTGATGGCAGTTTGCCATGACAAACATTTCCCAAGTAAGGGAACACATGACACCTGTGTCAGTG
>JAWWEG010018915.1:0-11154 GCA_035582685.1 Amphiuma means | reverse complement strand
AGGGGCTTACTCAGTGACTGCCATCTTGAAATTATTCAGTATTGCAACATATGGTTTACATTGAAATGGTAAATACGGATACCGATTAACAGCTGTTTTCGATTGAAAGAGAAGGTGCTGATTCCCGCTGTCATTACTACTTTAACAACCGCTTTATTATTTTTATTCCCTATCAGACAACTGAGTGAATCCGCTCTTAATACATCTTGATGATGTATTTGTGAGCTCGTTTCAGTTACGGACATACTTCACTTCCTCTGTCCGGCTGATGAACAGTAGGTACTAGGTTAACTGCGGCCTGCCTGGCACTAATTTCTCTGTCCGTGATGAATCATTAATAGTAATCCTCTGACTAATCATATTTATTTTGTCATTCAATAAGTTAAATTTATTATCCACCTTCAAAACATGTGCAGCTAATGTCATCAAATTAGATTTAAAATCCATTTTTTTCTCTTCACATTACTATATTCATGTTTATATAGTCATTTCATAAGTGTAGGAGCTGCATTTCACTTATATAACATTGATAGTATCCTTCGTATGTAAGGTACATTTACTTGGTCATTCTGTTTTTTTTTTTACATCATACTGATTTCAATAACAATGATGGTGTGAAGAATATAACACTTGGGTGCTTTCTTGGATTTTAGTCTGTAAGATATGCTCTTACATTGCTCAGGAGACGCTCATTTCCTCTGTTGGACAGATGGACACCATCACTTCGATACAACATTTCACAATCAAAGGTTATGTTGGGATGAGGAATATTATCCATCCATTGATCTCTTAAATAGGCAGAGACTACTTTATTGATGTATCTGCGTTGTCGCTCCAATTTGGAACCAGGCACTTTCCCAAATTGCCAAGTTTGCCTCTGGCATATATGTGAAAATACAATTTGGGATGAAGGATATAGTGCCATTATTTCCTGAAAGTCATTTTTCATGCTTGTTATTAGGGAAATTCCCCTCCTTTGTCCCAAATCATTACCTCCACAGTGCACAATGATTACTTCAGGATGCATATAATGATGCATAGACTTCAGCTTCATTAGTACAGCAGCCCACTTCATTCCCCTTTCACATAGCCATTGTACCTCAGTGTCTGGAAGTCCAACATTGCAGGAATTGTACAGCTTTTTGGAGTATCTTCTTAACCAATGCATCCATGAATCACCTACAATCCACACTTCCCTCATGGTGCACATTCAGCTTGCAGATCAGAAACAAAATGGCCCAGATTTCTTATAGCTTGCCCTGTAACTGACTTTTTTTCTGCTTCTTTGAAAATGCCTTCCATCATCAGCTACTCTGATTGGCTTCACTATACTTCCTACATTACACTCATCCAATAATAATACATTTCTCTTCACATTTTGGAGGCAATTCCATTGCACCTATTACATTCAAGGTGTTTTAAAATGTCTTTGTTTACTCTATTACCATTGGTGTTTGTATGAAACCTGCTTACAAAATGGCTGTCATTCAGAACACTAGACTGTTACATGTTCTTTTGCCTCACTTCTCATGACTTTTCATATACAAACTTTTGTAGTCTGTTTTCACTGTTTATGCAGTTCACTCAGAGTTCAACTTTTCAGTTGGTTGCCTTCCCAGAGTGCACTTTCACACAGCCTGTGGAAGATTCTACTTCATTCTGTGTGCAGAGACTGCAGTCAACTGGTTCTGCCTTTTACACAGAGCTGCTTCATTTGAAGATTTATACTTCATTTGGACATCGCTTCTACTTCACTGAAATACAGGTTAGTGTTTTAGTATTGTCACATATTTTTGACTAACATTATAAACTGTTATTAAACTGTTATTATGACATTTGTTTTTATGCCTTTTTTTGGTTTGAAAGTAACATTTGCCTTAGATTCGTTTTTATCACTGCACAATTTCTGCTTAAAACACTTCCATGTAATGAGGTTATAAACCATTTCTTAGGGTTTATTAATTTAGCTAATTATTTTAGTCAGTTCCACTTTTCTGAGATTTTGAATTTCATTAAATATACATTACAATACTGATTTCATCAATGTTGGCTACATTCTATTATTTACATGTACATTATATTGTATGCCTGCTTGCATGATTTTGCCTCAAACATAACCTATTTACTTATATTACATTGAAGTGTTTGCAGATAGATTGCCATGTATATGCTAAATGTCTCCACCAATTTATCTACATTTATATAATTGTTTATCACTAATCAATATTCTGCCTGAAGAGCACATTTGCAGGACACCTGAGGGGGTGCTGATTGAGAATTTCTCCACCAGCACCCCACCATCCCCTTTGGGTGGGTGTGTCAACTAAATACTTCACCCAGGTGATGCCATGGTTAGGTATCCCACTGTATGCTATTGATTGTACCCAGCTTTTATCACATTGATTGTACTATCTGGCTGAAGTTGGTAGTCTTTTATTCTATATTTTCCCATGAGCTGTGTGTTAGTAAGCTCTTTATTGTCATAAATAAGCTTTCATTTTGAGTGCCTCACATTCATTACTTTGGATTCCATTTTACTAAGTGTATGTTACTTGTTATACATGAAGCCTTTTTCTTTCAATTATTTATGTGTACAATAGAAAATCAGATTTAGATATTTTGTGTGGCCCTTTATCTGGATCAAATGTATACACTTATTCTGAGGTGTGCAGAGGGGGAATTACAGGTGTGCCAGCATTAGTGGCCTTCACTTGGCTTTGAACTCTAAATTGGCTTTGCCTTGATTTTGCTACCATTTTTACTAATATAGCCCTGCCCCACCTTACAGTGCTCATAATTACATCTTACAATGAATATTTACTCTTATGAACCTTTCACTGAAATTGTATAAATGCAGTGCACTTACACATTTTCTAAGAACTTTTTTGACCAACAATGAATATATGAATGTCATTTACTCATTTTTGCACAACTGGCCTCAGTTTGTGATTGTGTTTCCTTTTGCACAGCTCATGCCAGCCTTGCTTTGTGCTTGGCTCATGCTCCAAAATCATAAGCTTGCTATGCTCTAAAGGGGACTTTCCACATAACTTATAGCTATTAGAGCTGGGGGAGCTTGAGCTGTGCTCAAGCTCAACCTCTGACTTGGCTCGTGCTTGTCAGGATTTTTACTTATAGAACCCAGCTCAAGGCCAAGGGGCTTAGATACGCAGGCCACAGTGAATGCTCTGCATACTGTAGGTTTGAGTGAAACTGTATAAATGCTCTGCATTTATACATTTCTACTCTACTTTTGGTTCACAACAACATATAAATACACTGCATCTATTCAATTTTGTGTGCTTGGCCTTGGCTTGTGATTGTGCTCAGTCTCACAGAGTTCATGCCAAGCTTGGCTTGGCCTTTGCTTTTGCTCACAAATTTCACCCTCGGCCACCTCTAATAGGCATCTTTCACATGATTTGTTTGCAGAAGCCTGCTTCCCTATTACACTTTTTCATGAAGGTCAAATGCATACCTCCTTGCTAGTGTATGCTATTTCCATTTTTATTCAGTGAAAAATGTTAGCAGGTTAGGACTTTTCAGACTAGGACTTGTTTTACCTATCAGTATGTCACTATGGATATGGACATTCTCATATGTACATGTTTATTTTTACATACATGCTGTCATTTTATGAAGAGCTACTGGCACTTTCAAGTACAACTGGGGGAGCTGCAGTGTGCTCAAGCTGGCCTCCAGCCTAACCTTTGATTTGGCTTGGCTTGCTTGGACTTTGACTGCAAGAGGCTACGTCAAGCACAGGAGCTCTCATATGCAGAGAGCAGTGAATCCTCTGCATACTGTACCTTTGAGTGCATTTGTATAAATGTGGTGTATTTATACATGTTATACTGTGCTTTTTACAGAAACCATGTATAAATGCCTTGTGTTTATACCATTTTCCACACTCTGGCTCAGTTCAAGCTTGTAGAACCCACCCCAGTCTGGGTTCAGGCTCTGCTTGTGATGACAAATTTTGGCCTTTCCCATTTCTAATTTTAAGTACATGCATTCATAATGATCACTATAAGATTTTGCCACAATTCTATCTATGACTCTGATCTTGGCATATCAAGATCTTGCTTATATGTAAAGATGGTCCTTTGTGGCTATATGCTCTTTTTTTTATTTGTATTTAGTACAAATAGCACAATGGCATAAGTACTCATTTTGTTTTTTCTGCATTAATAGACACTACTATTTAGTGTTTCCAAATGTATATGTCCAATATTATACACTATTATATATTATTGCTTTCATAATGGTGCTTTTCTGGTACTTTTATTAACAACTGATATAGTTATTCTTATATTAGCATTTACCTTTACCACAAACAGTTCTATTAAATATAAGTGTGTCTTGAAAAGCACTTATTGTTTCATTATAATATCAACATATTCTTTTGTTTTTCAGAAATGCCGACTCAAAAGCAAAAACAGCGTCAGAGGCGGCATGAGCGATATTCACAGGGGAGTCAGGTTCCTTCTCCTATTATTGCTCCTGTTCTTTCAGTTTCTGCTCCTTTTGTTACTGATAGGGTACCTGTGCCAACATCTAGGCAAGGGCCAATTACCAGACGTCAGGCTCGCCTTTTGGCAGATGTTACCCATGTTACATCTGTTACTCAAGTTGATCCATCTCATTTGAGGAAATCAACACCCAAAAAACCTTCTAGTACTTCTACAACTACTCCAAAGTATGCTCGGGCAAAAACTTCTATTCCTCAACAGCAGATTTCGACTGTTGAGGATGTCGCACGTGCACGCCTTCATTCGCATGTTCGCATGAGAGAACTGAGACGCAAATCTTTTCACCAAAGAGTTGTTAGTAATCTTATGCGAACAACTAAACTTCGGAAGGGGGTACATTTAAGATATCTGGATAAAGTACATATCCAATCTCTTGTAGGTGAGGCTTTAAGAATCAAGAACAAACTCTTTGGCAAAGTTGTTCAACAACTGCGGCCTTTGAGTAATATTCTTCTTCCTTTAGCTGCAAATTGCCATGTGCAGAAAACATTGACACCTACTAATTTCATTGCCATTGTAGGTGGAGAGTGGAAGCACACTTCCTTCACTGAACGATACTTTCATGATGAAATGTATCATCCAGCTTCAGCTATTCCTTTAGCTGTTGATGAAAGTGGGAGATGCTTTCAATATGTACAAGGTGAATTGATTGAGGAAGAAGAAACATCAGAAATTCTTCGTGAGGGCACTGATGATGATCAAAATGTTCAGCAGAGTCCAAAATTTAAGTACACCTGGAAATGTACCTCCAAATGTAATGTGCGCAAAATTTCATGCCGTTTTTTATGTCGCTTTTTAATTTCATATCAAAAGAAAAAAACCTTCACTTCCAAAATAAAACTAATACATCAAATGGACCAATGTCCTATTCGTACTTTCAGCGGAAAAAAGGGACATTCTCTAGCATGTCTGAAAGATGGAGTTTGTCCAAGTACTCTCCATCACATACGCATGCTGGCTTCACATCACACAGTTATACGAACTGTTGTGAAGGCTATTTACAAAGCCCGCAATCCGATCCGTCTTCTTCAAGATTTAAACAGCTGTCTAGTTTCAGGAACTATTTCCGAACTAGAAACATTGCTTCTCGATATTCGCCAAATTCATTTCACTACTGAAAGTGAAGCTGTTGTTCCAACTGCAGGTGAAGGTTTGGAGACTAATGTTCTTTCAGCACATTATTTACTCACTACCTTTGGTCCACAAATGGCTAAATTTGATGCTGAAGCTACGGATCTTCCAAGAAGCACATGTGTCGATTGTCGGCGTATGTGTTATAAAGCAAATGTAAAAATGGTTGCTTTGGAAGACAAAGTTGATGGCAATACAAATTCCGTTTGGACTCAACTTGCATTATATTTAATCATGGAAGGCAAGTTTGATGTCAATCAGATGGTTACTGTTTGTACATATTGTCTGAAATTTTTAAATCAAAATGCAATGCCTGCACGTAGCGTACTAAATCAAATGGATGTTGCAGATATACTGCCTGCTCTACAAAATCTTAACGTTTTCGAGTTAACAGCTATCCAAACTCTGCATGCTTTTCAAGTGGTCGTCCGGTTACAAACAAAGGCCGGAAAGTTCTTTGCTAAAGAACTTACTAAAGGTTTGAAAGGTAAAGTTGTTTATTTGCCTTTAGATCTGACAGAAAACATTGCGTCATTAGGACTTGAGGGACAACCTTTAGAGTCTTTACTTGTTTTGGTCAATGGTGTTGCTACCAGAGATAAAAAAAAATTTGGCAACAGCTTGTGGACACAGGCAAATTACGTACTGCTTTACAGTACTTAAAAGAAAACAATTTGTTTTATACTGATATCAATATCAACAAATTGTTAGAAGACAATACCATCCCTGGCTTAGACACAGAAGCGCGTGGTCAGTTTCAACCGGTTACAGACACACAATGAGAGGAGATTTATACTCATTTCACCATTTACTCTATAAATCCGCAAGAGGAACCTGGTGACAATTTGCAACTGTTCCAAATGCGTAAAGCAAAAGCTGCTCCTGTCAGTCTCTATGAAAAGAGTGTTGAAGCACGTTGCTTTCCAAACCTATTTCCCACTGGAAAAGGAGGTCGCTTGGATGACAGACAAATCCGAATTTCTGCATCCGAATACCGGACATCAAGATTGTTTTGTGAAGATCGCAGATTTGCTACTAATTCTGAATATATCTTTCATTTGTTTTTTTAAAGTGAATTTAGTGCAGTCTGCCAAGCTATTAGGCATACTCTCAAGACTGGAACTCGCTTTTCAAATCTTACTGCACAAAATATTGTTCAAAATATTCAGCAGCAGAGCGAGGTGCTTGAAAGTAGCATTACTAGCATTTTTAGTACCGTTCGTGCTACCCAGCAATATTGGTCACGTCGTCACTCGGAGCTCTCTTGTATGCTTCGTTATCTTGGACCACCAACTTGGTTCCTTACACTGAGTTGTGCTGAGTTCAGTTGGGAAGATCTCACATCTTTCATACGTGAAATTCACAAGGATGTTCCAGGTATACAGAACATGTCTGCAGCTCAAGTGTGTGGTCTGGATCCAGTCATTGTTTGTCGATTCTTTGACCAACGTTTCAAAGCTATGTTACATTTTCTTTGTGACAAAAAAAATGGTCCTCTTGGTCTTGTAGAGAATTATTTCTACCGTAAAGAGTACCAGGCCAGGGGTGCACCGCATGTGCACATGCTTCTGTGGATCAAAGATGCACCTGTGTTTGGAGAAAATACTGATCAAGAAATTCTTGATTTTATTCAAACATATGCAACTTGTGAAATTCCCTCAGAACAGACCAATTCTGACTTGCGTGAAATAGTCAACAAGTATCAAAGACATAGTTGTCGCTCTTATTGTCGACGGAAATACGTTCGCAAGGGAATACATTACACCAAATGTCGGTTTGGTTTTCCTCGTCCTGTGACTGCAACTGGTAAAGTCAACAGTTTAATGTCTGCTGTCAGACATTCTGTTAAAAGAAAATCACCAAAAAACACTTACTGCTTGAAAAGAACTTTGGATTCCCAATACATCAATGATTACAATCCTGTTATCAGCAAAAATTGGGGTGGGAACATAGATATTCAGTATGTTCCTGACAATGCAGTAGCTGTAGCTCGCTATGTGGCTGGTTATTGTACCAAGCCAGAGAAAACCGAGGCACAAGAAGTCTGGACAGACTTAGCAGCAGACAAAAGTATGGCACAACGTCTCACCAGTTATGGTGCTTTGCTGCTGCAAAAGAGGGAATGTGGAATTTATGAGGCGATTGATCTCTCTGTTGGATCTCCCTTGTATGGAAAAAGTATCATGGTGTTATGGTTGTCAATTGGACCTGCTCATGCTCGAAAAAGAGTTTTGAAAGCTTTTGTGGAGCTTGAGCACTTGGCTGAAATCATGCCAGATAGCACAGACATTTTGAAAGACAATCTGTTGGATACTTACTACCCCAAAAGAAGTCTGACTTTGGAAGACATGTGCTTGTATGATGTCGCTGCTAATTTCACTTTCAGAAATGTTGCAGCAGATGAGAGCAAGGGTCGGTATGCAATGATTGAGGGAAATGGTTGTCTTGTCAGACACAAGAAATCTTCCCTCATTAATCATATGCAATTGTCCACCGATACTGAAGAAGCCAGAGAAATCTATTTCTTTTGTTTACTTCAGTTATTTAAACCGTGGCGCGCAGAAGAGGAGCTGCTTTGTGGACAGTTGTCCTATGAACAAGCTTTTCTCACTCTACAACAGGACATCGCTTCTCCTGCAATGGAGCGCTTTTTGACTGTTTTACAGCAAGAAGCAAAGCTACAAGAAAGGTTGGACAAGGAATTGGCTAAAGACACTCCTGACAGTCAACAAACACCAGATTCACAGTACCAACATCCGTTGGGATCTCCCAGTTTGCTTACCGAAGCACACTTTGCCATGGGAGAAGTAGAGGGAGCTATGCAGCAGGCAGCTGCAAAGTCCATCAATCTACAAACTACTGTGGAGGAACTCAATCCGGGTCAGAAAGACATTTATGACCAACTGGTGAGTCAGATTAATTTGCAGATACAACATGATCTGGGACAGTGTACTTGCAATGGTTCACATCAACTTCTCCGTTTTGTTAGTGGAGAAGCTGGAACTGGCAAAAGTTTTCTGATTCGTGCCTTGCAACATTATTTGTTGCTTATCACTGGTTCCCCTACTTCTTGCGTTGTTGCTGCTCCCACTGGCTTAGCAGCTTTCAATGTCAGTGGAGTCACTTTGCACAGGCTGCTTATGTTGCCTGTTGAACATGATAACAGAATGGAGTACAGCAAATTGTCTCCAGAAGGTGCACAGGAAGTTGCTCGAGTTTTACGCAAGGTGCAATTGATCATCATTGATGAAGTCAGCATGGTTTCAAACCTCATGTTGGCTTATGTTCATTTACGGCTTCAGGAGGTTCTCAGAACACCAGCAAATCTGCTTTTTGGTGGAAAACATTTGGTTGTTTTTGGAGATTTACTACAATTGACTCCTGTCAAGGGTCAGCCTGTTTTTCAAATGTTATCTGCAAAGGATGCTCTCAAAGGAATTGGCAGCATTGGTCTTGTCAACCTTTGGGAACATTTCGGATATCATGAGTTGACCCAAAACATGCGACAAGCTGATGATCTGGCATATGGAAATATGCTACAAAGCATACGAGTGGGTCATTTGACTTCTGACGTCAAAGAGACTCTTCAAACTCGCATGGTGTCATCTTTGTTTCCATCAGGTTGCACAGGTCCAGAACTGATGTTGAAATTAAAAGATGCACGTGTGTCTTGCGTGGCTCTCTTGCCTACCATTGCTGATTGTAATCAGTTTAATACAATCATGATCAAGGCCGAAGAGCAAATCATTGTGCATTTACCAAGTCTTGATTCTGTTGTGGGTGAAATGGTTTCCTTGCAATTGAACCAGAAAGTCTCAGAGCGACTCAAAGACCTTGAAACATCAGTTTCACATACTGCTGGACTGGACAGTCTTTTGACTTTGTGTAAAAACGCTCGGGTTATGCTGAAACGTAACCTTGATGTTGAACAAGGTCTTGTCAATGGTGCCATGGGACGAGTTCTTGCTTTTATTTCAGATGAAAAGACTGGCTCTGTTTCAAATGTTCTCGTCAAGTTTGATCACTCTGAAGAATCGGCTTTGATTGGTCGCATTCATGCACAGTTCAAACTCTTCAAAAATGTTTACATCAAGCGGGTTCAGTTCCCTTTGTGTGCTGCTTATGCTATCACCATTCATAAGTCGCAAGGATTAAGTCTTGAAGCCGCTTTGATTGACATCGGTCCCAAAATCTTTAAAGAAGCCATGGCATATGTTGCGCTGTCTCGTGTTAAACGTTTATCCGGATTGTACATTCTCAATTGGGATGATGCAAGCATTGCAGCAGATTCGTCTTGTGTGATTTAATACAATCGCCTGCATTCTCTTTATATGCTTGATTTGCCATTGTACACTGTAACTGTCACCAACGCCAAGAAACTTCTATTTGTCAAGACTGTACAACCGACTTTGACAAAAGAAGTACCTAAAAAGCAGATAAGAGAAGCAAAGCGAGTTCGTTTTGCTGATGAACCTGTTCAAAAGGACATACCACAAGCAGCTAATGTTTCTGGATTCAGTAATGTTTCCGCTGTAGAATGTTACTGTAATTCTTCGTTACAGTTGATTTTTCAAATGGATATCCAACTTAACTTTCTTTTTCTTTATTGGACATACAAAGTCCAAAACCGTGGTGATTTTAGCATGAAAGGAATCAGAGTATTAAGCTCTTATGAAGGTAAATCTGATGATACCATTAGATTAAACCAATGGTGAAACAGAACTAAATCTAGTTCAATAAATGACCGTTGACATTTCCATACTGGCGTATACTTTGTTTTCAATTCTGCTGCCTACCATTTTTCAATTTGTGTAGAAACAAGGGCATGGTCTGACCACAGTAATGATATACTTATTGTGTTGACATATTGAACTTTATGAGAAAGAATGAAGTGCAACTGGTGACCCTACTTATGGATATGTACTACGTTCAGCACCTCAAGTTCAAAATTCTGTAAAATTTAATTGAAACTATCTCTGGTGTATCAGCTAATTCATATTAAAAGTTAAAATCTCCTACTATTAATGCGTGTCCATATTTACAAAAATTATCTCACAAAACAAATAAAACTCCTCTAGGAAACATGCATTATCCCTTGGCGGTTAATATATGTACGCCACCACTAATTGATCCTTAGTTGATGTCCCACGTTTAATAACTAAGGATTCAAAAGATGTGAAATCTACCAGCTCAGTGAGCAATGAGCAAATATCTTAAAATGACTGCTACTCCTCCACCAGTTTTAATTATCCAGTCTTGAAAGATTTTATACCCATCAGAGACTATGTGAGCAATAATGGGATTAGAGGAATCGTCAAGCCATGTCTCCGTAAGAATTACAAAATCGAAATTAAGCTCACTAATTAAGTCCCAAACTTCTATCGCGTGGGCAGGCAAAGATCATACGTTGATTAACCCAAAATCTAGCTTACACGCCTTCTCCTTACATGACACGACAAACTTCTTAGTCTGCAAAGGCTGTACTTTAAGC
>JAWWEG010017804.1:0-11155 GCA_035582685.1 Amphiuma means | reverse complement strand
AGTGTATGCCTTAGTCTAGAACACATATGGTCTGCTATTTTCTATGGCACCATTTTAACAAATTGTTGCTTTGGTTCATGGTTACATTAATTTTCAACTTAGACATACGTCTATGGGACAGATACAGTGATTTTTAAGCTTTACGGAGTCAAGCCCAACGTGTTTACCTATGAAGTTTGTCAGCTTGCTAAAACATGTGAAGTACCATTTGAAAAAGAGAATAATCTGTTTTTTTTAATTCTTAGTTTAGAACTTTCTCTATTAACCAGCTACAAAATATTTTATTTTCTCTCTAAAAGTGGCAATCTGACGTGGTGACTTTTCACAAATTTGTTTTCACCATTAAGATTTGCAAGGCTGATGCATGGTTGTCAACTCTTGCATTCTGCCACTTTCACTATTCATGTATCTTCCAGAGCAGATGCTCTTTTCGGGCAGGAGGTACTGCAAATCTTTTTGCTTAAATCCTTTCCCCCCTTCTTTGGTGAACATGCTAAGAAAATCGCATTCTTCAGTAGGGGGGAAAGGGGACTGGGATGTAAGGATGTAACTAGTTACTCACCATGGGGTATATTCTTAGTCCGGTAGGTCCCTCTTTTCCTCCCGGACGACCCACCCTCCATCTCCCGAATAAGAAGGCTCTACATTATATCAGTTCTCTGCCCGCGGTGCAGGGACTGGTGAGGGCAGGACAAGACGGTCCATATGTCCATGAAGGGGAGGGTCAATGAATACTATTGGATATTTCAATAAAATCCTCCAGTGTAGATCACCACCTAGTGGCCTAAGGAGCTGTGTGCTGGGTAAACAGCTGCTGTTACCGAAATCAGGAAGGATGGCGTCGTAATCCTGTGGCGGGGGTGGGGAGATGAAGAGTGACCGATGACACAGAAGTATAGTTGTGTGATGTGCAACAATCAAGGCAAGATTTGCTTGGATTTGAAGGATAAATCACTGAAAAAGTGATATAGGCCGATTTATTTATAATGCACATAAGCAATGTCACCCAGGTGGTGGGATCCTGCATCAGATTTCTCAGAAAAGTAAAATTCTGAGCAAGAGCAAAATCAACGAGTAAGTCACTATACTTACCCCAATGGTGGTTTCTCCATTAAGGTAGATAGCCATAGACCTCGCAGCCTGTCAGCTCGTCCACTCAGCTATTTTCATTTGCGTCTTTTAAATGCTGCTGCACTTTTAATTTTAAATGAAAACAACTGTGATGTGAAAAGTTGTTGTTCAGGCTGGGGGAGGGCAGCCACAGGCAGAGTGCAACACTGCGCATGTGTCCTGGGCGTACATACAGTAGACCCCTCATTGATGCTGAAGGGAACCCCTTCAGCACCAATGATTGGATAAGGTCTGTTTGAAGGACGCCACGCAGTCTAACCGGCTGTGTGGGCGCCCGTTCAAACGACCTGCGACCAGTAAAGGAGATTGTAATGATGACTGACATTTGTCAGTCATCATTACAATCTCCTTTACTGGTCTGACTCTGTACAGCTCGAGGGCAGGTCCTCTCAGGAGGCGGGTCCAGTTGTCAGAGAGAGAGAGGCCTGCCTGCGCGGTGACTCATGGCTTTCGCTCGCCCGGGGCACGCTAGAATCCAGAGCACATGGAGCCGAACAACATCGTGGTAGGCACGGTATGAGATGAGATTAAAGAAGCATTCTGATTCCGTATTTACAGAAGCCGTCTCAGCTGCTGCTAAGGTGTGTGCAATGTGCAGATCTCATGCTTCAACCCCAGTGAGATAGCTCACAGTAATACACGCACTTCAGCGATCTGTATATAACCGGCTGCCGATCACAAGTTCCAAGCGCAGTAAAATAGCTCAGAGGATGAATGAGCCTTCTGCAGGGATCTGTGTGTAACGTCTTAGACGCAGGTTCCAAGCGCAGTAAGATAGTTCAGTGGGAGATATGTGTGTAACCTGCGCCTCACAGCTTTCAGTTGAGGTGAGATGGCTCAGTGGGTGAATGCGCACACTCCAGCAATCTGTAAATAACATGCAGTTTACAGGTGCTAATCCCAATAAAATAGCTCAATCGGTTAATGAACACAGCGCTGTAATCTTTGTTATTTACTGATAGCTCACAGGTGACAGTCCAGTATGATAACATGCGCTAGGTCACTGCAGAGATTTGAGTGTGTTCAGCACGTCACAATTAGTAATCTGCTTTTACCCTTCTTCATTCGATACAATGAGAATGTTCATTCAGATGGCGGAAAATCGCTCCTTCCCTCAGACTTCCTTTCATGTCGTCCTGCTCTGTCATCGGTTGAGTTATTCGGACTGGGGGTCGTGGATTTTGGAGTGAGCGGTTTGAACATATCAACATAATAAACTCTGCTCGGGCTTTTTTTCCACAAAGAGCGCTGCAAATGTTTTGAATTATAGCACAGGGGAAGGGGAGCTGGAGCTACTTCACTTAGTGTTCAGGGGCGGCGAGAGATGAACGTGTGACGCTATGGTGTGCTTCACTGACTTTTCGTCACTTCAAAGCACTTTTCACACCAAGCAGCTAGCTGTATAGCCTTTAATCATCTTTGACAATCGGGGGTTACACTGTCATGCTTTAAAAAACATTTCATGGAGGGAGGAATCACCGGAGTGAATTTCGGGCCAGTGCCCCAGAACAGACTTGTTCCGCGGCTGACAGCAGCAATGCGAGGGTCAAGTCGGGCTGCGGGAGCCGGGCTGTTTGTTCCCACACACTCCATGCACATGACAACAATTGCGCTTTCCTGTAACCGGACGGAATAGACCAGTAAACTGTATCAGATATGAGGATTTTACATCTCACCTTGTAGATGTAAAAACATGTCCACAGAATGCATCGGCTCATCGACACTCAGTATACTGCTTCCTATCAGTGTTGTGTTTGTGACTTAGTTCTCTCAGTAACGCGTGACAGGCTGAACATGTGCAAGGTTTACGATTAGAACGTGAAAAGACAACCGTACTCTTCTAAAGCACTCTGCATGCTTTCGTTAGGTGGGCAGATATCAAAGAACCTGACTAACATCAACAACAGACATTGATGTCCAGATCACGGGCTTGGGGTGGTTTAACTCTCCCTCCCCCCCCTTCCAGATTTATGAGCACGAACTGGGAGGTCAGGAGGCAATTACGCACAGCCTGGCTGTGTCATACACATTCACCTTCTGATCGTTCTGCTGGTGCAGTGTTTGACACAACAGCCAGCATTTTTGAAACAATTTGTATTGAGCATTTTATAAGTTAAAACTAAATGCTGCGTTCAGATGGTTGGAAAATGCATCACAAAAAAAGATCTTTGATGTGTTTACATTCACAGCAGTTTTACACTTTCGGATTTAGTACTGAATTTAAAACCTGTATCGGTCATGGAAAATGGAATGGAACAGTGTCAAACATATCCCTACGGCTGCTGATTCCAGATTTACTATGATACATTCAGACTAAGCGTATATTCAGTGTCCTCAGGTACAGAGCCACCTGCGTCACAGCTGTTGCTAAAGGAAAAAGTGAAGGGGCACTCTCTGACACAGCTGTGTTAAGGCCATAAGAGTGCTATAAGATGTAAAATGTCCCGGAACAGGAGGGAGGAACAGTGCATGCGAAGCCCAGAGAGGTACTTTGAACGTGTAAAAATAAACTTAATGACAGAGTACGGAAGTAGAAGTGCTGAAGGCGCAGGCATTAATAAGGAGCGATTCCTGTGGCAGTCGGTGTTACATCAGACGATGGCAGTCGGTGTTACATCAGACGAGGTCAAGGCCTTGCTGGCTTCTTGACTTTCAATCCTAGACCTAGGGGAGGTCAGATGCTCGTAAGAAACTGGAGCAGGATGAAAGTAGCGTCAGCGTCTGCAGAGTATGGTAAGCTCTTATTAATTCGAAGAAGCAAAGAGCATGAGGCCGCACTTTTCTAATTAAAAACAATAAAAAAGGGGGAAGTATGCAGAGACTGTCCAGACTGTAACATGAGCTGTTCATTTAATTAAGAAGTTTACAGCGGTCAAATTGGCCCTATTACAAACTCATTGCTGCGGTGGCCTGGACATTAATACAAGTACAGCAAGAAGACAGGTGCAAGTACAGACAGTTTGGTCTAAAGGAACACCAAATCGAAACTTCACAAGAAGAGTGTTCATATGCATAATCCGTGTCACCAAGAAACGGAAGTGATATATACTGATCCTTAAAGTGGCATTTTGCTAAACTGAGCTTTTCACCAGTGGATAAAATACTGCATAAGTAAGTGGTGGACGCATATTCAAGCAAAGGATCCTTCGTTAATTAATTGTTTAAACGTAGCTGTTGTGAACTGGTCAAGCAGTGGCGGATTGGCTCCAAAAATAAGCCTGGGAAAAATGCTGGTTGACAGGCCCAATCTAAATTCTTTCATGCACTTTTTTATTTCCTCCATAATCTTATACAGAGATGGGCCAATCGACAGAGCTGGAAGGAGGCACTCAGTTTACCTACTTTAAAAGGGAAGTGAGAGTCGAACCCTCTAATTAACAAGGCGAGAGCAGTGGTACCGTCATCTTTTGTGCACACCTAGGTTATATCTTGGGATTAGTGCTCATGTGAAACTTTTTTGTGATTTGTGTGCATGTAATAATACTGAAATTATACCCTAGCATTTCCTGCTTTTCCCTTCTGTCATCCAGCACAGGCCCACTTATGACAACTACAGGCCCAATCATTACTGTGAAGGACAGGCCCTTGGGGAATTTTCCCGTGTTCCTTATGGGCCAATCCGTCTTTGTGGTCAAGTGACTCTTCTTGACCAAAACTGCACAGTCGGTCAGTGTCATGCTGCAGGTGTATACATGTGGGAAAAAAATTCTTACTGATATGTGCACATAGTTGTGAGAAAAGTGGATTGCAAACAATGGCATCATGATCTGAGCAGTATGACAAGCAACAGGTCGAGTTGTACCTGCGCAGCAGCAGTGAGAAATGCTAAAGCAGACTGTGTAGTGGCAGCTACTGCAGAGTATGACAGGCCACTAGCCAGGCTGTACCTGATGCGGAGAAACATTAAGGAATGCAGAAAGAAACTGAAAGCAGTAGCAGTGACTGCAGAATGTGACGAACCACAAGTCGGACTGTAGTACTGTGTAGAAGTGGAGAGAAATGCCAGAATGTCCCTGGAGAAGGGGAGATGTATTATGAGCTGGCCCGATCAAGCCATGTGCCTCTGTGAGTTATGAGAGGCTGGAGAGAAAAATGAGATGCTGTAGCTGCAGATGAAGATGCTGCTATAATTGAGCTCTTGCGTTAGTGTCCTGTGTCCAGAGCTGATCTGGAGATAAGGGACAAGTCGATCATAGATGAGACAATAACATGGCTGCTTAAGACTCTGAGAAGTGACACAGGAAACAAAATGAAAAGGGAAATATACTGTCTTGAGGTATACAATGCCACGAAGCTGTTGTAGAAAACCTACAGTGTGAATTAGTTTGTACAGCTTCTCTCCTAAATAAGCGCTGCGGAGGAGAGCGTTTAAATTGTGACTGAATCAAGTGCAGCATGGCGGGTTTAGGTTAATGTCTGGTTGCGTACCTGTGCTTAAGATGCAGTGTTAGCATACATGTGTATGTAATGCATATTGTGCTTGTGCTCATTTTCCGTGCAGGATCAGGAAAGTGCTGTATATTTATTATATGGCACTTCAAGAAGAGAATAGCTAAGCAGGTCAACGTGTTGAAAAGTACTTCTAAAGTGGAATTTACCTACCCGTTGAAGGACTCGGCAGCATAATAATGCAGAACCTGCTTGAATCGGACACTCAGCCAAGGTAGCCAGCACAGCAGCACACAACAACAAAGTGAGTCACGCAGAAGAAGATCAGGTATCGGCCGATGCTTCTAGTGATGATGACAACTACTGTAAGAAAGCAAAAATGTGTACGTTCGCAGCCTACATAGTGTGGTCTCTGACGACAAGAACGGTGTGCTTAGACTGAAAGATATTCAGATGTGCTCATGCTAAATGCTAGTTTTCATTCCTCCTCTGCGAGTGACAGTGCTGAAAATGTCAAACACCCTCCGGTGAATGATACCTCAATTACATATTGTTGTGAGGCCATGGTACACAGCAATCAAGCATACAACGTTTAATTATTCAACAAGACAGTATCATCGGCCACTGGCTCACCACACTTAGAACAGAACGTATCCTGCCAATGAGAGCATTTACGGCATTAAACACAACGCCTTTGTCATAGACACCTAGCAAAGCAATATAGGAAACTCCTCAGGGTCACGAATAATTCTAAATTTGTGATGATTTGTTAATCAGAAAGATGAAAAACTGTAATAATGATGGCCATTTACAGTGCCTAAATATGGTTAAGCCATAGAGAGCGCTATACGTGCAAATATATTCACACATATATTACAGAAAACCTTCCATTTCACACCAGCAAATAAGAATAACAATCATTCTAATCCTCAAGGAGAGCGGGATCCAGTGGAATCCTGTCAAGAAAATGATTGGGGGACTTTTCACACTGTGAAAAACGTCATAAGTAATCACGTTTATTTACGCTCACATGAGCTACTTCCGGTAGTAAATCTGCGAATTCTACTGAAGCACGTTTCCATTGCTAGGATATTTTTGCTCCTCTAACCCTGTGTGCTAATACTAGGAAAAAAGGCTTGCCGTGATGAGGCTGGATGCGTCCCGGATGTACAGATAATGGATGTGTTACACTCTTCGGTACCCCCTGTACATGATGCAGCTGTACCGAACCTTCAGCAAAGCCAGCAATGCGAGCCAGCCCACCTCGAAGCACCCTGCCCTGCAGGAGGCGGACATCGTGCTCAGCCTGCTAGCCAAAAGTAAGTACTCTCCTCTTGTTTTGAGACCCCCATCAGCCTACCAGCCATGAGCTACGTGTCCGTACTGTCAAACTTCATTTATTTATATTATTTGCATACCACGTCCATTTCCTCTGTCTCTTCCTGTGGTGTATTGATTTTTTATTGTTGTGCCACAGCGGGATTATTTTAGTTAGTTTATTTTCACTAATATGATTTACGGAATTAAATTAGCCAGGTCCCTGATGGGTGCGACCGAGTATACTCTTAAATCACTGATAACGGTGTGGAGTCATTTCATCCCTGTTTGTTTTAATAGAAGGGTCTTTTCATCAAATGTTAAACATATGATTGTAAGGTGGGGTAATTTTTTTTTTTAAGGGAAGGGGTAATGAGGAGACCCTTATATTAAAATTAAATGAAAAGCAGTTCTACCATGAATGGAAAAAATCGATGAAAATACCTATTATTAAAAAAAAACTGAGTTGAAATAATCTGTAACCACTCCTATCTGTACAATGCCGCACTGTGGTGCTGAGGGTGTCAAGTCTGATCTCTTGCTCCTGCAGTGCGCTCTGCTTGTGTCTCTACTTGTGTTACAGTATTCTTTATCCGTCATTCTTTGGCATAGTGCTGTACCTCTACAGGTCTGCCAATGCACTGTGTATCAAAAGCCCTGCCTCTGTGTGCTGTATCTGTAATTCCTGTCCTGTGTTCTGTATCTCTAACGTTGTCTCTGTGTGTTTATTTGCATGTTTCCCTTCTATAGCTGGCTAATTCTCTGGTAGTAGTGAGCTCTAAGTGTCTGTCCTCTTTGTTCATCTGCTATTGCGCTGCACGTGTGCCTCTGTTGCTGTCCTAATGGACTATAGCTGTGTGCTTCTTCTATCGCTGATGTTCCTGCAGTATACTCCCGTTCGGCCATAACGCCTAGCTTGTGTTGGTAATGTTCTGTAGCACTGGCAGGAAGCCTCATATAGCATCGATTGTTATCCTGTGGGATCAGTGTTTACTGTTCTTCTTGGTAGCTCTGGTGAGAAGCATACCACAGTTTAGATCGACAGTATCATGCAGCGTTTGTTGCCCAATGATGTTGGCGTTCAGGGTCATAAACTATTGTACATGAATTGGAAACAGTATGTCCACCAATACCAGAAAAAAATCACCAACAGGACCATAGGATGTGTCTTATCCTGCATTCATATATGTTCAGCATTATTATGCTGAATACCGCGTGGAGTTCATGGACAGCATTGTATGACATAGCAATTTGCAATGGCCTGTGACATGGAAAGACATTATCCTAAGTTACTCATGAGCAATATACTGACATTTATGAACCATATCCAATGGCATTAATGCATAATATCCGTATGTATGTATTTATTTAGTAGCTTTGTTTAGTACCGCTGTGTTGCCTTTAGGCTGCTTTAGAGCACTTTGATCTACTGGCAGACCACAAACACGAAAGTACTGATCGTTCGTTAGTAGTAATGAAGGGGGAATATAGACAGATCAGGAAGGGGTACCAGTTTCATCTGTGCCCTGGGCCTCTGTTCGTGATGTTTGATTATTTCATAAGGTTGAGCAGCCGAAGGTCCGATGAGGTAAGGGTGAACGAGGGAGGACGGGTGGATGATTATTACTGAGGTAAAGAGGGGGTAAACTGTTGCAAGATGAGGGAGGGCTGAGTCTGGCCAGGAAGATAGGTGGCTTCTCATTCCGATGTTACTTGCCCACAAGACCCGGTAGCCTGCTTTTATGTTAAATGTCATTCTGCTTTCTGTTAAAGATGGGCTCTTTAGCTGAAATCTTACAAAAAAAATCTTTTTCAGGTGCATTAAGATTCTTGGGTTGAGGGCATCCTACATTTTAGGGCCCTTGACTCTGAACGACCTGCCACTGAATAGTCTTTGTCTAAAATTCTATTGACTGATCGCATGTGAGTTTATTGATAAGAAGTTCCTGGCCAGAATATAGTGTAGGGCTAATTTCCATAGATAACCCACATTTTTGCCACAGCAGCATGCCTTAGGCATGTTGCACAGCACCTCAGATTGAATTGTGTGTTCCACAGGTGCTCAATAGAGTGACATTTATGGGCAGTACCCTGGTAAATATCTTGTGGCATTGTTGGGCAATCTCCTACAACGTTTGTGAGCAGTACTGATGGACATTACCCTGCTGCACTAATAAACGTTATCATGTGGCATTTCTGTTGATGTACAAATGGACTAAAACTGTCACTCGACAAGTCTTTGGAAGACCATGTGTACAGCCAATTGTGTATTACTGGCAGTCATACAAAAATAGTACTGCTGACATGGTCCACTAATCCCAATGCTCCTCTATGACAAGGTAACTCCAATAGAAAACAATTGATCCATGTAAGTCAATGGTCCATAGACTATAATGACCACATTTGTTCTACATGTTAAATGCCTACAATGAAAGTCAATAGAGCAACTCTGGTAAGGTTTCTTTTAGCATTAGTTGATCTTAGGTCTCTCTGGAGTCTTATGGGGTAGATGCATCTTACAGCCCCACATTACCTAAATTAGAAATCCTAGTAGGGGTTGATTGAGCATAAGTCTACTTCACTTCACATTGTACACAAGTCTGTGTGATTTTTCTAGTCTATTTCTGGCCCTTACTTAAGGCCTTCCTTCAAGACAAGTGATGATCATTGTGTATATGGGGCAGTTTTCCTTATATAATGATGTGCAGGGTGGTCAGTCTATGACATGAAAATTGATCCTCATAGTGTGGTAACCTGTTTCATGGAGAGTGATGTGCATGGATGGGCCACCCTGTCACAGACATAGTCATATGCATGGATGGGGCAGCCTGTTTTAGGTCTAGTGATTTGCTTTTAGGAGGCAGCTGGTGTTAGGGCTCTTGATGTACACAGAGTAGTCTTCCTGTTGTGGTGCTGGTTGTGTGCTATCAGGGGTCAACATGTCTCATATCTAGTGACCTCAGGGGACAGCTGGTTTCAGGTCCATTGATGTACTATCAGGGGTCAGATGGTCTTGAGATGTATTTTTAAAACTGTGCACAAATTGGGACAAATGGTGCTTTTTACAAGCAGAATTATTGAAATAAACTAGAAGAAATTCCACCTAGGGTACCAGGGGCCTACCAGTGTGTGACATCATGGGTTTTCACTTATGTACGAATAGCTTTTTACTAATCCTAAAAAACAATTTGTGGTAACTACCCTGTCCATCAGTGTTTGTATAGTCCATAGCACCAACATTAGATGGCCAAATGCTGGTGGTGACAGTCCTACTGCCTGTCTCAATCCAGTAGATGCAATTTTTCAACACAACAAGATGCAGCTGCACACCATGACTATTCTCTGATGGTAGCTTGCCTCCCACCCATCGGCAACACTGTCAAAGCAGGCACTATATGTGTTAATGCTGCATATACCTCTACTGCTGGTGGTAACACATTCTAATAGTACACTGCATGTCTTCTATTGGGTGCCGCAGAACCGATCACAGTGTCTCCTAGGGGAATTAAAAGGCATATTTAGTTGAAGAATAAAAAGGGAAAGAAATGTGGGGAGCGATTTCAGTATTGTATAATTCTAGTCCTCTGACGGGCATGGCGGTGTGCAGTCCTGCAGCACAGATCTGTCACACCAGACGCAGGCTATGCACTGCTGGGTTTGTATGTTATGCTGCCCAAGTTCTAATAATTGTAGTGTACTGCATACTTATGCAAGGCAGGGCAAGGCTTTCTGCTGCAGGGACTGTAAGGGCGCAACCCATTGGTCCCCTTCTTCCTTCCGGTCGCTCGGCAAGACCACCCACAGCTGTTATTGCACCTAATCACCCGCACACAGCACAATACCAACCCATCTATAGCCTAAATAAGTCAAACACCGAACCGTCATCAAAGGCAGGGACAGTCTAAGGGAGGCCCACGCTTTCTCACAATAGCTTCCACTCTCACTTAATTTCTTATCCGCACGCCACTGCATGTCAGAAGTCGGGCTAGCATATTTTGAAGATGCTGCAGCCACTGGAAGTGAACTCAGGAAGACTCATGTCACAGCTGAATGGGTAATAGGACTGGAAGTGGGCCAAGACCATGCGCTTGTGTGGACTGTGGAGTTCTAGCAGTAAATCTTTGTTAGGAGCTCAGTTTTGTCCAAGGGTGGCATTATGTGCAGTACAGGGGCATGTGAACTTTAATGGGGCAATCTGTGCATTATTGAATAAATATGTGCTTTAATCAGACAATATGTGCATTACTGTACAATATGAAAACTGTGCATTGCTGCTATTATATTGAAAGGTGCAAATAATAATATTGATAATACTTTG
>JAWWEG010016694.1:0-11196 GCA_035582685.1 Amphiuma means | reverse complement strand
CTGACTACTCCTTTCATCTCAAACTCAATCTGAAGTGATTCTCCTGATGAAATCTGGTTACTGGCTGTACTCCTGGATCCTCATTCATTCCTGGAAGTCTATAGTCAACAGATATCCAAGAGGTTTTTTTTTCCCTTAATTGGGTTTTTTCTCTGTCCTAGCACTCTTTCTTGGGAGTCTTTTTTCCTCGACCGTTTATTTTCCTTGGACGTGGTGCTGGCTTCCAAGGGCGGGCAACCATACCTGCTACGTTATCCAACTGAACCTCTGGAAATGCAGGTAAGGCCCGCAATTGACAGATTGCGATGCCAGAAATATTCAGCGATGGCTCAATTACAGGATTTGGTTGCGGCTGTTCAGATTTTAACGACTGAGGTGCAAACTTTAAAAAATGAGAATGCTACGCTACGGCAGGCTATCGTTGCCAGAGACATAATTACTCCAGATCCACCTGGCTGAGGCCTTGGATCTTTTCGCTTCGACAGAAATCCTCACAAAGTGAAAGAATTCACCAGCACCTGCCAAGTCCAATATGCCTTCAAACCACACCAGTTTGCAAACGATTGTGCCAAGGTGGGCTATATGATTACCCATATGACTGGTAATACCCTAGCTTGGGCAACCACCATGGTGACTTAAAACAGTGCTTTGTTGGATAATTTTGACAATTTTTCTACAACCTTCAAAATCACCTCTGACCGAATAAACCAAACCTTTTCAGCCGAAGAAGCCATGTTGGACATTCAGCAGGGTCAGACTGATGTTCTCTCTTATACTACTCGTTTCAAATCCCTGGCTTCTGAAACTGACTGGCCAGATTCTACTTTGTTTGCATTCTTTTGACGTGGTTTGAAAGAGGAATTGAAAGACGAAATTGCTAGAACAGACAGACCTAGATCTCGCTCTGCTCTCATTGATCTAGCGTTATAAATCGAGTTTCGTCTTCTAGAAACAAAACAAGAAAAGAGAAGAGTATGAGATAATACTTCAGGTTGACAAACCGTCCGACCTGTATTACCATGTCAAGTAACTTCGACCGAAGAAGAACCCATGCAAGTGAACCTGGCAAGAAAGCCCTTGACCAAAGAGGAAAGATCTCGGAGGCGAAAATTCGGCTTCTGCATGTATTGTGGAGATAAGAGTCACATGGTCCATGTATACCTACTGGTTCCCCGCAATCGATCCATCTCTAAGTCAGGAAATGCCTAGGGTCCACCAAAAGTGGGGTAGTCCAGGTGGATCCACAGTCTAGCAACCTCATTAACCAACCACTGGACTCCTTTCAGAGTCCTAGTTCGTCCTCCCTCCTCATGCTACAGGCATCTATCAGTCACCTTGATAAAACAACCATAAAAGTTCTGGTTCTAATTGATTGTGGTGCCGCTGGTCTATTTATGGACATCTCCTGGGCACTTAAAAATGGTATTACTTTGATACCTAAGGACAGGGTAGAGGAAATGGAAACTGTCAATGGAAGACAAGTTTTATCAGGACCATTATCCCAAAGAACGACATCTTTGTCTCCTCTGAGGGTCACATTCAGAAGTCCTGTCTTTAGATGTGATAACAGCTCCTAAATTTCCGATCATACTAGGAATGCCGTGGTTATGACACCACAATTACTAGATAAATTGGGACACATATGTTTTAACTTTCTTCTCTCCATTCTATGTTTCCCATTGTTTATTAAGTGATTCACTTTGGTCTATTCTTCAAGCACCTTTGGAACAGGTGGTTAGCTCCAAAACCAATGTATCTTCAGTTATTACCCAGATTGATGGAGTCCCCTCTGAATATCAAGAGTTCTCAGACATTTTTTGTGATGCCGGTTTAAGTCTGCCTCCACATAGGCCCTATGACTGCCATATTGAATTACTAACGAATGAAGTGGTCCCTTTTGGGCGTATGTTTGCGGTGTCTGTTCCTGAAAAACTTGTTCTTCAACAGTATCTATAGGAAAATCTTGAACGGTTTGATTGCTCCATCCCGGTCTCCTGCTGGTGCCTCCCTTTTTTTGTAAAGAAGAAAACAGGAGTTTTGCACCCATGTTTGGACTACAGAGGGCTTGACAAAGTAACACAAGAAGATCGGTTTCCACTACCATTAATATTAGATATTCTGGACTCTTTGAAAGACGCTGTGATATTCACTAAAATAGACTTACAGGGAGCATATCATTTACTACGAATTGCTGAAGGTGATGAATGGAAAACTGCCTTTAGAACCCCCTGGACATTACGAATATTGAGCAATGCACTTTGGCCTGGCCAGTGCTCCCTCGATTTTTCAGAAGTTCATGGATGCAAAGTTTTCCAACCTGTTAAATCATACAGTCATCGTCTACTTAGACGACATATTGATTTTTTTTCAAAGCAAATCACTCAACATGATTGGCATGTTACCCAAGTTCTGAGAAGACTGCAGCAACACCGCTTGTCTTCTAAGCCAGAAAAATGTTTGTTCAGACAGACTAAAATCGACTATCTGTGATATATCTCATCTCCCGCAGTAATAGCCATGGACCCGCGCAAAGTGACAGCTGTACTGGATTGGCCACAGCCCAGATCAGTAAAAGAATTACAAGCCTTCCTTGGCTTTTCAAATTTCTATTGTCAATTTATCTTGGACTTTTCAGAATTATGCCTACCTTTGTATGACCTTTTGAAAAAGAAAAAGCCATTTGTCTGGAGCCCAGCCACTCAGAAATATTTTCTTACTCTTAAGAAAGCCTTCACTCAAGCTCCAATTTTGTGCCATCCAGACAATTCAAAATTTTTTATCATCTGTACAGATACCTCCCACAAGGCATTAGGAGCAGCTCTTCTCCAAATTCAATGAGATGGACAAGAACACCCTATTTTCTATCTTTGTCGGAAACTGATGCCTGCCGAAGGCAACTATTCAGTAATAGAGAAAGAACTCCTGGCTATTAAAGAGGCCTGTCAGGACTGGTGACATCTGTTAGGGGTTCAATATCCTGTACAGGTATGCACAGACCACCGCAATTTGAAAATCTTTCAACATTTCCAGTGTCAAAATCCCAGACAAGTACGCTGGACCTTTTTTTTGCTGAGTATGAACTTACAATAACCTACATTCCTGGTACACAAAACATTCTGGCTGACGCCCTCTCAAGAAGATATCCTGACTTGTTAGATGAGACATCCATACAAACTTTATTCCCCAACGTTCGATTTTGATTAGTTCTACGGGTATACTCACTGAGCTAAAGGAAGAGTCACAAAGGTATTACAATTCAAATACAGTTAAGGGCTTCTCCTTAAATAATAGATTTCTTTATAAGGAAAATCAGAATTGTGTTCCTTTGAAAACCTTAAAGCACAAAATATTGAGTTGGTTCCATGATCATCCTTCTTCTGGCCATCGGGGTGTTCACAATACCTATGAACTTATCTTACAATGGTTTTGGTGGCCTAACCTTAAGAACGATGTAATTTCTTCTGTCACGTCTTGTTCAGTGTGTGCCCAAAGTAAAAACAGTACTTCTAAACCCTCTGGTTTGCGTCAACCTTTACCAGTTCCTCCCGATACGTAGCACATCATTTTGACTGATTTTGTAGTAGGGCTCCCAGAATCTGAGGGTAATACCTGCATAATGATGACTGTTGACTTATTTTCTAAAATGGCCCATTTTACAACACTCTCAAAAGAACCTTCAGCGCCTGTTATGGCTTCTGTTTTCATCAAGGAAATCTATCGACTTCATGGTTTACCCGAGCAAGTTGTATCTGACAGAGGTCCACAATATATATCTAGATTCTGGTCTGCTCTCTGGAATTCTTTGAAAATTGAACAAGCTCTGACCTCTGGATTTCATCTACAATCAAATGGGCAAACCGAATGAACAAACCACTCTTTGGAACAGTACTTGCAGTGTTTTTCCTCTGCAACTCAAGATAACTAGTCACAGCTAATACCACTAGCCAAATTCGCATAAAATAATGCTCAACACTCTGCTTCCAAGGTTTCTCCCTTTTGCCTTATGGGCCGCCATCCTAGAGCCTTGCCTAAACTTTTTCCAGAAAGTCCTGTACCAGCAGTATCTACAACATTACAAATGTTGCAAGATCTACAAACTCATATCCATAACAATATATTGGACAGTAAGACCCGTATGAAGAAACAGGCAGCTAAGCATCGAAACTCTGCACTTTCTTATGTAGATGGTGATAAAGTATGCCTCAGTTCAAAATACCTACCAGATCACCTGTACCTACCAAATCATCTGCATTCCACCAAGTTGGCACCAAAATATTTGGGCCCCTTTTCCATTATACATATCATCAATCCTTGTCTCCGTTTACCTGCTCATTGGAAGGTTCCTCCCAACTTTCATACTTCTCAATTGAAACCTGTTATTCCAGACCATTTTTTGAGGACCCCTGTTCCACCTCATCCTGTCCATGGCATGGACGAATTCGAAATACCTGCCATTTGTGATTCACGATTATCTCGTGGCTCCCTCCAGTATTTAGTTCATTGGAAGGGATATCCTACTTCAGATCATTCCTGGGAACCTGCTTCTCATATCAACGCCCCATTCCTTCTCAAGAACTATTATCAAAGACATCCTCTAAAGCCCGGACCCCCTGGGAGGAGGTATACTGTTATGTGGCCTCGCCCGCGCTCCCAGCTCCGCTTCTCCACACGGCACAGGCATACCCCGCTGTGCACTTTACCTCGCTCAGCACTCCAACCGTGCGGGGTGGAGGATCTCCGGACTTGCTTCCTTCCCACCAGGCGTCCTCTACCTTGCTTTTCCAGCAGTCGTTGGCTCATTATTAGGGCTGCTCAGTCGCGCTCCAGTTTTTTGGGGTGCTGTCCTTCTGCCTTCTTTTTCCCCGCAGCAAGAGGATGCTCGGTGGCATTCACTTGATTTTGCCAGCCTTGTCACTTGAGGACATGGCATCCAACACCCCTCCCCTTAGGGGAGGGCCCTATTCCAGCCTCATCCCAACTGTAAATCATTAATTACTACGGCGGGAAGACTACCTATATCAATCACAGTGTCCCTTTCTCCAGTGTGTTGCAACTGCTTCTAGTTACAGGATGCTTGGAGTTTCTCTAGTGCCCTCTTTTCTGCTTTTTTCTCCTTTCTTCCTTTCCCAAGGCTACATTGGCGACTCTTGTTCTTTTCTAAGCCCTTTTTTCAATTCAGTCTCAACCTGAAGTGATTCCCCTCAGAAATTTGCATTGGACTTACAGAATTTTTCTTCTGACTACTCCTTTCATCTCAGACTCGACCTGAAGTGATTTTCCTGAAGAAATCTGCTTACTGGCTGTGCTTCTGGATTATCATTCATTCCTGGAAGTCTATGATCAACAGATTTCCAAGAGGTTTTTTTCCCTTAATTGGGTTTTTCCTCTATCCTGGCACTCTTCCCTGGGAGTCTTATCCTCGACCGTTTATTTTACTCGGCTGTGGTGCTGGCTTCCACAGGCGGGCGATCTTACCTGCTATGTTATCCAACTGAGTCTCCGGAAGTGCAGGTAAGGCCCACAATTGACACTATCTTCTAAAAACCTATGAATTCATTTTTTTACCTAAAGATCAGACTCAAAAATGTAAAAAACTGTATTTGCAGGCTTTTATAAGATTTACTCACATGGTTGATTTTTTTAAATGGAATTTTAAAGTGTTGATTGGTGTCTGTCATATGTAGTCCAAAACAATGAAATTGTAGGGTGTTGTTGCATTAAACCTGAATGGTTTTAACTGTATATCCTCTGTTAACGAAAGTTTTTTAATTTGAATTTCAAGGGCTTTATTATGCTATATTTTCTGTGTCCCATTAGATAGGTTTTGGACTTAATAAGTATAGCGCTCCCATCATAATAGCTAAGTGTAGTGTCGCAGTAGTAGGTATTGGCTGTAGTAAGAAGGTGTGGATCAGACATCCCACTCTATGACCTCATTGGGTAAAAGTAGTCCTAATTTCTTAGTTCATAGGTACTGTAAGGGGTGCTCCTAGCAGACATGAATTGCTTAGACATCACAGCACATAGGTATCATACCTCTGTAGATGGGCCGTGGCATCATCAGGTAGGTGTAGTGCATTTATCAGAATACATAGGTGTGCCCCAGTACATAACAGTAGATGGGGGTACCCCAGTAGTAGGTAGTGCCTGCTATGGCATGGCATGTAAGAATAGCGCATTTATCATAGTACGTAGGTGTGGCAGGTAGGTATAGTGCCTTTATCATGGTAGTAGGTATTGCCCCCGATGCATGGCGGGTAGGTAGAGGGTGTTTATCATAGTATACCTATGCCCCAGTAGTAGGTAGTACCTCCTGTGGTGCAGCAGGTGGTAGATATAGGGCAATCATAGTAGTTATGTGTAGCAGGTAAGCATAGCACCATCATGATGGTATTAAGGTGTGCTCTGGTAGTAAGTAGTGCCCCTCATTGTATTTAGTACTCTATTTGGTAGTGCCCCCACACACACTCATGCACCCACATATACAGAAAGGTGCACACACACACACACACACACACACAGTAACTCTGACACACGCAACCGCTCACAGAATACACACATACAGTCACTCACACAGAGACACACACACTTCTACATGCACAGTCACTCAGACACACACAGTCTTTCATAGCATTCACACAAACATTCATGCTGACAGACAGGTACACAGACACAAACATACCCATCCACTTGTGGGGAGAGGGGGCAGGGGAAGCATGTTGGCTAAGAACAGAGTAATCGGGGACAGGGAGGTTTATACTTACCGGGCCTGTGCCATAAGTTATGGTCATCATGGCTTAGGGGACCCCAATGGCCGAGCGCTGCACACTATGGCCATCGAAGGTGATGGATCTGGTGACCGTCAAATATCAGCACGAGCCCTGTACAGGCCTCCAGAGATGATGGACCCAGTGGCCATGTCTCCACCGCAGTGCTTGAATACATCTCGGCCTCCAGAGGTGACTGACTTGGCAGCTCTGTCCCCGTGTCACACTTCATTACATCCCAGCCAATGGAGGTGATGGAGCCGGTGGCCGTGTGAGCATAATCGTGCCAGCACAGATTGCAGCCACTGGTGGTGATGGACCTGGATGCCATGTCACCACTGCCATGCTTCCATGCATAGTGGCCATCATAAGTAACAGACCCAGCGGTTGTGTCACCATCTGACTGCCTCCAGTGCCTTGGTTCATACGAGGTAAGAAAATGGTGGAATTGTGTCCTTTTTCTGGGAATGCCATTGGCTGCCCCATAGCCAATCATAGCTAGTGAAACACATGATTTTTATTGGCCCTAATATGGGAAGTAAGGAAAGTGATTGGATGCAATGATGAGCATTGTGATTGGCTAATGGTACACAATTTATTTCATCTATCATTATACTCTAGGTCAGTCATTTTTGCCTTCTTGCAATGCTTTAAGGGAAATATATCATTCTTAGAGGTTAGAATTTTGGGCCAGGAGCATCCTGTTTGAACATTAATTTTTCCAATAATATCCCATACATTTACCCCAAACAAAGCATGTACTATAGCGCTTTCCCCTTCCAACGAGACCAGGCTCATAAAAATCCATTTGGTGGTTCGGGCTGTGCGTAAGAGCAAAATCTGAGCATTTTTCCTATGGGGAAAATGAATCGGGAGAAGTGCAAAAATATGTGTTTTTTTGTTTTCATAATAACTTTCATTCTAATGGATGAATCTGCATGTTCCAGATATGAGCTACTACTGTGGAATCTTTTGGGGGAAAGTTTCATTCAGATTAGTCAAACGGTTCAAAGATTATTAAGAATAGAATGTTGGAAAAAGTCTGTGTGAGGTGCGTTTGTGTGTGGGGGGAGGTGTGTGGGTGTGTATGTGTGTGTTGACTGCAGTTGAGGTGTATATGGCATAGTATAGCCTCAAGGGAGGTTAATCTTCCTGACATCAAAGATATAGCCCAAGGCCACTGGCTGAAGGTTGTATCGTTGTGGCAGGGAATATTAACCTCACAAGGGGACTAGTATTATACCGTATGCATCGAAGAGTGCAGTAAATATTTTTTCTTTTTCACCTTTGTCCCCACTTCCCCATACTTTTTTGGGCCGGCCATTCCCCTCCGGAATATCATGCACGCATATGTCACTTGTTTGGTAGGAGAAGCATTTGGCTTTTCCTACCTAACCTCTGCACCCTCACGCCCCACCCACCAATGATCGGTCCTCTTTCTCTGCTTGTACAGGGAGGACGTTTCTGCCAGCTGCTCCGCAGTAGACCTTTCTAATTTTTCCTGCATCACAGTTCTACTCTTAGGCCTCGCCTCCGTTTAATGCAGCGAGGCTTCAGAATGTGCACAGCATGTGAGAAACTTTTTGTTCAGCTGATCCCCACACATCGTGCCTCCAGTGCCTCTGTCTGAAGCAACCGGTGTGGGATTGCACCGCGTACAGTGCCCTGTCCTCCCGGGCGCTCCTCCAATGCCTGGAAAAACATCTGGAAATCTTTCGGGTTCCTTTTCCCACAGATGTTGTTTCAGTTCATAGCAGAAAGAAGACATCAAGAAGTCTTGTTTAACTAGGCCCCCAGAAGAGGGGATCATGTCAGGTAAATTGGGAACACAGGCCATGCAGCCTCATCTGGGTAAGCTTGCCCAGGCCATTGTTCTGGGAACTCAACTCACTCTGGAAGGATCCACTCCCAGACAAAAGTCTGTCCCAACAGAGCTCTGTCTTCCAGTGGGAAGACTCCAGAAGGCAGCATTTCTCAGGGCTTGTCAAGAGACTGAGCCCAGGAAGTGCTCCTTTCGGGGGATGTGTCATGTGGGGTGAATGCTCTACAGACCTGCCTTGTGGCTGAGCCTGGAGCCTCCCCTCACGAGTAGTGAGGAACTGCAGGGGCTCACTGAAAGTGTGATCCCACAGCACCTCTCTATAAAACTGTTTCCTACTGGTGCTTCCCTTGATGAGCCTGTCTACAGATTGAGCTCCTGGGAATAAGAGGCTGATTTTTCCATCCCCACTTCCTCCTATGAGCCTGTCTTCAGACAGAGCACCGAGGACCAGGACCAGGGTTTTAGTGAACTTATATATTTTTCCCTTCATGAGTCCCACCTTGGGCCATCACTTGGTAGGTCGGTCATCAGAGTCGCACCAGGCAAGTCAGGTGCGGTTCCACTGGATGTCACACATTTGCCCGATATGGTGTCACTTGATGAACCGGGTACCTTGGGAGTGGAGATGCCTCCCTCTTCCTCAGACAGCAAGGAGGCACCTTCGGATTCTGCTCAAGCATCCTCCATCCCCAGTCACCCAGTAATCCATGATCAACCTGATTATGAGGTAACCTTCCGTGACTCAGTAGACCACAAAGAGGCTGAATTTAGACAGAGACAGGCAGTTGCCTCCCTTCCTCACTTAAGAGACTCTCCACCAGTTACGGTGGCTTGGTCCTTAGGAGGTCGTCCTCTGATTGAACCCCAATCTACACTCTGTTACGCCCTCCTGGACCTTAGAGTGAGGCAGGAGTTTATCCCTTCAGGACCTGTCTTCACTTCTCCAGGGGTGGTGCAAGAGACCATGGTTAATACAACAATGTCTGTTATGGCCTCTGACTATATAAGAGGTGTCTACATCTATTATTAGGGAAGTAATCCCTACCTTTCAACTTCAATGCCCTGCAAGGTCTTCTGCCAAGCCTTTTCCAGCTACGCCTTCCCCTTCTTCAATGGGAGAACCAGCACCAGTGGCAGCATTAATAAAAAAACCTCTGCTGGGTCCTTCCACACTAGCACCTCTGGATCCTAGATCAGATCCAATGGAGATGCCTAAGAATTCAAGCCCGGTTTCAGTGTACCCAGATAAGATTCAGGATGACGATCCGGAATTGTCTGGTTTGAGGGATGAAAATACCTGTTCTATCAGGCAATTTCATGCTCTTATTCAGGACCTTATGGAGTGGATGTAATTATCACTACCTCCTGTCCCCTCTCCCACTAAGGGTGTTTTAGCTTTAGTGGGCAACGGGGCTCCGCTCTCCACTGTTCCATTACAATCTAATGTTCTCAAGATTGCATTAAATTTGTGGAGCAAACCCCACACAGTTGCACCCTTTAATAAGTGCACAGATGCCATGTTCAGAACAGCCTCTTCTGAGCAACTAGTGCTACCTGGCCAACCCTCAACCTCCTCCCTGGTTGTGTTGGCTGCTCTTGGCAAGGTTAAGGGTCAGTATTTTTGGGCTAACGCTCCTCCAGGTAAAGAGGACAAACTACTAGATAACGCTGGTAAATATTTCTTTTCAAACTCCTCACTTCAACTATGTCAAGCCAATGCACATGCACTGTTAGCAGCCAGGAATCAGTCCATCTGGCAAGAGCTAGACCAGTTTACTGAACATCTCCCTCATGATTATCAACATGCCTTCTCTGATGCTTTTTCTGAGCTCAGAATGTATCTTTTGTAATGCTTTCCTCAGCACATGATTATGTTGAGACTTCGGCACAGGGTATGGCTCTCACAGTTGATATAAGACACTAGGCTTGGTTTAAATCCTAAAATCTCGTGCCTGATGCTCAAGAGGCCGTGCTAGACCTATCATTTGATGGTAAGGTACTTTTTGCATTCTCCACTGATTAGGAATTGAAAAAATGCCAAACTAGTGCACAGACAGCTAAGTCCCTGGCAAATATATCAAAAAGAATGCCAAAACAATCTCAATCAGCACAGCATTCTAATCCTTCATTAAAATGGACTTTTCCATCCTATTGTGGGCAACAGCCCTCTGCTCAATCCTCCTGAGAATGTGATCAAAAGAGGAAGGGAGACTCCCAGACCCACCCCTTTTTCAAAAAGAGACAGGATATACAGGACAAACAGCCCAAAAATTGATGGACTAGCCCTTGTCCACAACACCCTGCTGGGGGGGTCTTGACCAATTCCTTCCAGCATGGGGTGAGGGGGTAACAAATGGCTGTCACAATCCCGACTCTCAGAACGAAACGATGGCACCAAACAGCACAAAACAGATTCTTCACCTACTGTGGAGATTGACCACTACAAGATGGCGCCTCTCCTGAGACGTTCCAGTTAGAGAATGGAACGGTGCATGTAAGAGGGAAGGACATGGAAGCCCTGTGCTTTGCAACTCATCGCAGTTTCCCTGTTAGAACTGGAGCTCTGAGCAACTCGTCAAGTGAATGGAGCTTCCGCATCCGAAAACA